>CAJQZM010029184.1:0-20515 GCA_907164665.1 Colias nastes | reverse complement strand
AATTTCCCGACAAATCGAGCGTGCTATAATATGATCGATGACACAGAAATATGGGATAATTTAGCGCGTGTATCGATAAGCCGGCTTGAGGCACCTTCGTAAGTGATAGCTATTCATCTGCCCCTCCCCCTCCCTCGCCCTCTCGCCTCGCTCGCACCTCCCCCTCGGAGACCCGCTGACTGATAGCACTCATCTCGACACACATAAACAGATTATTGTACATATTTTTTCGTATGTAACGATGCATTGAGGAAATGGGGCGATATTTTGTGCTCTTACCTTGCTGGGTCGGACAAAGTAAATGACGTGATTAAACCTGTATGAATAATGGCATGTGTGTGCCACTTGGGAACGGCTGAACTGGATTGACTGTTGTTGTGATGAGCCGGAAAATTATGCAAAAAAGATTAAGATGACTTCGGTAATACTGGAGAGGCGTTTTCATATTTAGTTTAAATAGTAAATTACTTACATTGGTAGAGAAAATTGAATTAATATACAAGCGCGAGTCCAAACTTGAGTCATATTTACTTATAATATGCTTAGTCACTCCAAAAACATAATTATGTTTCCTTTTACCTAACAGTCTACATTAAATTAATTAAAACGGAATAATTAAATTCATTTCGAATGTGGCTCGGTCGGTTTCACCCTGTGTAAAGTTTTAAGCACTAAACCAACAAAATATTCCTCTTTCGCTCGAAACTAGAAATAGTTCTCAATTGAAGTGGCCCTCAAGTATATTATATAAAGGTATATGTTATGAAGCGACGGGTCAAATTGGACGAATTATTTTCGGGAACGATATTCGAATTATTTTCGGGAACGAAATTGTAACATTTTTCTTCTTTCTATATCGTATTCGTCGGAATCTGATAAAAAATAAAGATCACATTATTTCACTGACTGTGCCTCGCGATTTGATACCAGTCAAAACCACGGGTCACCACACACATACTTAGTTAAAATACTGCCAATTTTCATCATGATCCATTTAGTAATTTTGGCACGATAAATTCAAATATTGCATTACATCGTTACTGTTTGCATTAAATCATTTGAAATCAATTTATGAAACGTAAAGGAGAATGGCAAACTCCCATAGGACTCTGGGCCTCGTTACACTGATGATTTATGGGGGATTAAATAGATAAAAATATACAGATTCTATGAATATAATAATTATAGATCTGTTCTATGGGATAGCAGAGATATTGGGGTGTAAAGTTACAAAAATAAAAGTTAGTTTGCTTTAGTTAAATGAATAGCATTGCCTTTTTCTAGGTCTAGGTAAGTTTATTTTTTATCTACATTGTCTAGCTAATAATAGTATAACAGTAGAACAGTCATGTAATAGAAATATTGGATCCAACACATATTATTCAACACACATTTTAACTTACCAAAACATCAACAATCACTAGGTATGTACATTTCTTATATTATCTTTATAAATGGATGAATCAGGATTCGCTTTTATAATAAGACTAATCAATTCAAATAATATCTTAAGAGTAAAAATATTTTGAATAATATAACGTTACTAAAACTTCACTCAAAAGTCCAACAACAAACATAACAAATCACTCATCACTGACACAATAATTATGATTAATAATTTGACATTTATTAGTGGCCAGCTACCTAAATAAAAATGTTATATAGGTAAACCACAATCTGATGGCAATTAGGGAAATCAAAATTTTGAGTGTGCAACCCTAGGGAAAATGGACTGAACGATCTTGATACTGCTTATTTTTTAGTTTGTTCTCAATATCATTAGTCACATTACATAAGTGGACAATACTGTACTTAATAATGAGATATCCACTTAATATTATGTAGGTACATACTTACATGTATAATATACATATTACTTTTATACAGGTAATACATATTATTATTTACACATACCTATATTTGTATGTTCATTATCATTATGCCATGTGAAAATATCGATGTTATATCGATAGAAAACTAGACTGCTTATAATTTTTTATAAAATAAAATAAAAATAAAATAAAACTATGTTTATTTTCGTAAGTATTAACAGATACACACATTATAAAATTGACTTGGACAGCTTGGACTTGACGAATAGCCGTATTGGAAACTCCTGTAATAAGTTTTCATAAAATTATATTCCAATCAACAAACAATATTATAGTTACCTACATATAATATTTTTTAATTGAAAGTATCAAAGCGGGTAAGTCCAATTTACCAATAAAATCTTCTAAATTGAAAATTGTGATGTGTTTGACCCAAGAAGCTTATATCTAATACACTGGAGATTTCGGTATGAACATTGACGTGTAACAAGAAAATATTGCCCAGTTCATGTTTTTTATCACTTTCACACCTAACTTGGTATTGCCACTGTTAATACGAAGTTTTCCCAAGGCTACTATGTATGCTGTAATATTCTGTGCAAAAGGTTAGTTTTTGTATATGAGTTTGTTGATAAATTGCCAACAACGTCATTCAGAAGCATTGTTGGATGAGACAATTATTATTTATGCTAAATAAAATAAGTATCTGAACCAATTATTAAAAAGCGATACTCCCTGATTATGGGTAGTCACCATAATAAAATTGTAGCAACTCTCACTTTGTCAATATGGCATGTGTGTCAAAAAAATTGCGTCGCTTCGAATATTTAAGTTAATATTGTTGCTTATTTAATGAATATTTTCCGAATATAAAGAATGCATTGTATTGTGCAAAATTGCAGAAGTGTTTGGACACCAAATTCTGGCATAGAATTTCACAGGCAAGTGTATATTTACGTTATTTACAATATTCCTCAATACTCCTGCATTTACCTGTTTAGAATCATTTCAATGGCAAAAATTGTCTAATTTAGCATCATTTTAGTAAGCAGTCATGTTAAATTTGTTATTTCCCTAATACTTTATCATTTTTCAACAAGTTTTCAATAAACAAATTTAACAAGTAAGGTAACCATGATGGCGAGTTTTTATGGATAGCGAAGAGAATATTTTGTAATAACAATATTATGATGAAAATTTACAACACCATTTTAAAGATTGTTACTAGTAATGAAACAACACACGACATCGGTATTGCACTCACATGTAGTTATAAGATTGTTCGTTTTTACATTGAAATTTATACTTTTTTAACTTACCTCATATTTTTTTTGTTTTACGTATTTCAGCTTTCCAAAAAGTAAAATAAAAAGAAATATATGTGCCCATCAAGGATAAAATTACTGAGGATTACGACCCAGAAAAAAATACCTTTTGAAAAATAAACTTTGTAAAGTTAGCTGAAATTTGTGCAAGGCTGCTATAAACAGTTTTTCTTTGATGATTTTGGCTTGAAATTGACCCGTCGAAGCAACGCGTTTAAAAAGAAGATCTGAGTAGCTTACAATTTGGTAAACAGCATCTGATGCAAAACACAACTTTCCTCTATTTACAAAGGATGTTCATGCTATATATCGGTTCATATCCAAGCTTTGTAGCCAAAAGTTATTTAAAACTATCATTCTATACCAATTAAAATTGTATGTACCTATAAAGTATGACCAGTAATATTATAATATAAATACTGTTAAAAATATATGTCGTTATTATTTATAGACCATGATTTTTAGTTTTTTCTATTTTGAAAAATCCTGAATTTACAAACCAGCGTGGTCACTCCACAGAAAGAGACAAAAAACATGACTGACGTCATTCTAGGTCATATTTTCTTGTTACAAGTTAATGGTCATAGTGCAATCTCCAGTGTATTAGATATAAGCTTCTTGGTTTGACCCTTCTTCATCAAATATTTTACTATACATAAACAAAACCTCTTGCTTGTGATCACAGCGGCTTTTTCGACATTTTCGAAGATTTTTTAGACAAAATCCTAAAAATTATTTATTAACTGCAAAAAAGACAAATAATTTGACAACCAATTTGATAGTTGTCAAATAAGTTGCCACATGAAAATCTTTTATTTCTTAAATATAAATATGCCATCAGATTCTGGTAGACCATTATTGATTACGTAAAATATGTTTTTATTTTATAGAATGACCTAAATAAATTAAGATATGTGTTAAAAAAAGTTAAGTTTTGCTTCTGATTTTTATAGCATTTGAATTCAATAAAAATAAAAATGAAAAATAAACATTAATTCGTATTAATCTATATAATTATTTGACTATTTTACTCCTGACAACACTGACATCTCTGCTTTATAGGACCGGTAGTGAACGAATTATCTTTTTTTTCAAAGATTTGTTTTCCCATAGAATCAGAATTCAATATTTTACAAATAAATATTAAAATTAACTGAATTTTAAATATATTATGATAACTGTAACAGTTAGGCCCAGTTTCGCCATTCTCCTTTCAAAATTCGTTAACATTGCTATTCGTCCATTTACATATTTGCAGACACAAAATAAAAAGAACGAAGGAACTTGCAAATGAAATTTTACATTGAATCCCGAACAAAACAAACATTGGTCGAAGCAGCAAATATCATAAACATTAAACATTTATAACCACAATAAATACAAGCAGCAAATTCATACATATTTGATGTAAAGTGTGAATTTCGTTTGATGAACCAAAACGTTAAAGCGACAAAAAACTTGATTTCCACACAAGTTTCCAATTAACGTACATTCGCTTCGACAAATAGTTTCCCGTAAAATAAATATGAGCGAAATAAAGCCAGGTATGTTTGTCCCGGGACGAACTAATATCACTATGAAAACATTCCCGGGACATTGAATGGAGCTTATGGGTACTTTATTTTGCCAAGAGATTGCTAGTGCCACTGTATACATGCATTGATTCCTTTCAATACGCTGCTTTGTATAAACATACGACGTTTCTGATATTTTTGAAGTGAAACTTCTTTATCGGGGTTGGAAAAAAAATTAGTGTAACATTTTTTCGTTACGCGCCATCTTTTTCTTATCCCTACCACGCGTGATTCGACGTATTTCTGTAAAGTTGCATAAAGTAAATTATTTTTTGAAAAATAAGGTCATAAAGAAGTTTCACTTCTTACGTGTGTACACTAGTCAGTACACGCACACATTTTTTTATTTATTGGTGAAAATAGTTATGGTTGCAGAATAATTTATAAATGACTCTATATTATATTAAATAAAAAGGAGAAATTCGTCTCGATCTATATATAAAAACCTTTTACAATTTTGATAATATACCACTACTAAACACTACACACTCGAATAAACAAAGCGCAGACACTACAGACTAAAATATATTAATAAACAATGAGATAAAGTAAATGATAATGTTAACATAACTAATGAAAAATAATAAAATAGTAAGTATGTTTTAATTAATTTTAGTATTTGTTTGAGTCTCTCACATAAATATCTTAACTTATTATAATCACTTACATGAATATATCTACAACTGAAAATCAGGTAAGTATTGAATCCAGATGGCACTCAGAGAGGTTTCGGTCAAATAAGCAGGCGTGTAACGTTAAGAGGGACGACACAAAGGGTTCCGATACGGATGTCAACATCTACGGCAGGAAGTTTCCTGTGTATGGCTTTGTTTATACGTTTGATGATACTATAATCTAAGGTCTGTTGAGAAAAGTGTTTCAATTGAAGCATGGAAACATGGAAATCAGTTTTTTGAAAGTTTGACCATGTTTTAGAACTTACCTTATTCTTTATCATTGCTTTAATAAATTATGAAAAACTATCGCTTATAAAAGCTTTTATTATTATAATATTATTATTGATTAAGTTGGCTGCGTGGATTGAATCGGAATAGTTAAGCTATTGCATAGCTTCTATCGCGGGCCTTGAGCGCGGGGACCGAATCGAGAAATTCCGTAACGAAAAAACCTCACGCTCCCCACTCCGACGGGCTCGGAGGTGTGGCTTGAAGGCATGCTATGCAATAGCTTTACCTATAAAAACCGTTTTCTTAACGACAGACTTGATGTAACTCCTACATCAGCAGTAATGATCATCCTATCATCAAAACAAATTAGGTTAATCGTAAGTGATTCGATCTCTAGCAATAAAGATAGCATTATCGAGGCCGATCAGCAAACATAACTCACTATCGCAGGTCAATCTTTCCATCTGTACCCAAAGCTTCAGAATTAGTTCCAAACAGAAATTCGCATAAAGGAATCAATTAAGACAAGACCTACCTACATATCTTAGGATATTACCGTGATTTCTTATAGCAGTATTATGTCCAGTTTGGGAAAGTGATGGCGATTTACACACTGGAAATAATACTGCTTAAAGACATCATGGTACGGGGGCAGATTGTGCATAGTTTACCAACTACTTCATTACACATGCGGGTAGTTAGAAAATGTTCGAGAGAAACTGAAAATTTCACCACGCGCATACGTTTCATAATTTTATCAGGCTACGATCATTTTAAGTGATGTTACTCAAACAAACAAACACTCAATCATTTATTTATTCAATTAGACTTCTTATAAAAGCACTTTTGAATGGTCATAACTCATAACATTTCTTTACATTTACCGAAAGCTCTATTTGATTGAAACTACATTTCTGAACACGTTTTATTTTCATTACAATTATAGATTGTGAAAAATCTATAGGTAATCCTAATCTTTTAAAAAATACATATCTACTGTATAATTAGCGTCATTAACACGATTTTTCAAAACAAAATTACAAGAACGTAAGATGAAGCGCCATTAAAAATGGGTCACAGAACTGCAACTATAAATTGCAATTTATCCTTTACAATATCATTTATATTCTCTGCTCAAAAAGTAAAGTATGTAGCCAATATGTGTGTTCTGCTGTCGATAGTTATGACGTCACAGCGATAAAGCCAAGTCCACACGAAGTCTGCTCGCTTGAGCAGAATAAACAATACGAATTAGGCGCAAGTTTGTACGAATCTGTAGCCGACTCACTGGCGTGGAAACTTGCCCCGCAATCCGAACATTCACGCATGCCTGCTTATTATTTCGGCCTATATCGGGAATTAATATTTACTTAAACAGGTAATGTAAAGTTAAATAGGACCTTCAATTATTGAGTAGGGTCGAACTTACCCTCGCTTCGTATCTATTTGATTAATTATTTATTTAATATCAAACTCAATTTCCTATTAGCTGATATTATTTTTAACCAACGTTCCCAAAATTGATAGAGGTTCTCATTTCGTAGCGTATGTTTCGTTATTTTACTTATATTTTAATAGCATTTTACACATTTAGTAATTTGACTCTATGTATGATGTTTATGACGGCCAAAAGTATTCTGAAAAATAATTATCCTGTCTATTTCGACTCAAACCAACACCACAGACATTAAAGGATTTTCCAGTGAAAATATTTTGAGAGTCGTATTCCGGTGCACCCGTGCGTAGCTTTCATCCAAAACGCGTCTACATACATCGGAATTTAAATCGAAACTGGGTCAAGAAGCCACAAAGCTGGAGATAACTCGAATATCAAATAAATACCGAAAGTTGGCAACTAAAGATACGCCGTTACTTTCCTTTCAGAGTTGGGATAATATACGAGTGAAGGTAGATAACATTTGTGCAAGTTCCTGAATCAACAAGTTAAGACAAATTAGAGTCGCCCTCGAGCTCAGAAATTTTATCAAAGTCGACATCAAAGCCGATCGCTTCGTAATATTTTTGTGCGAAATATAAATACATGAAATATCAAGAGAAGGTCATAGGTGATGGAATTCAGGTCGTGTTATTGAGACTTAGACTTCCACTTCTGATATCAATTATCGACGAATGAAATCGAGAAAATGTTTGCCAAAATTCTTTCTAATCTCACCTTGTACTAAATTCTCGTATACGTGTACTTTAGAACAGCCTAGCGGTTCCAGTCTCCGTCTTTAAACATTATAATATAGAGCCTGAAACTTTTTACTATTCCTACTGATATTATAAACCTGAAAGTTTGGGCGGCTGTTTGCTTTTCGTGAAACATCTTGATGGTATATCTGTATAAAATTTCAAAGAGATTTAACATAGAGATAGGCTAGTTTTTATCAGTGCAGGTACGTGGTACGTGGTAGTACCGTGCGAGTGAAACATATTAGTAAATTAAGTTCTTGAAATAAGACACTAATATTCTCTAATGTCTATAGCTTTACATAGAAATACTGTACTGTAGAGTTTATGAGTATTTTTTATATAAGTATTATTAATTTATCTCTTTAATATGGATGAAGATATCAATTATAAAGTATATAATATTATGTATGATAAATATATTCGGTTAAATATTTATTGAATTTTCAGTTTAATTTACCCGATTGCACTGATAAAATTATTATCGCTGCGATGAATTCATTTCTATGTTAGTCAACATTTTTATTTAAAATTTAAAAACTGAATAAATCAGATTGCGAGCTTAATTTTAAATTTTTGAATTTGACTGACCGGTTGGCTTGGTTGGTAGTGGCCCTGCCTTCCAAGCCAGAGGTCGTGGGTTCGATTTCCACCCGGGGCAAATATTTGTGTGATGAACATAGATGTTTGCTCTGTGTCTGGGTGTTAATTATCTATATAAGTATTTATTTAAAAAAATATATATGTATGTTTATCAGCCATCTGGTTTCCATAACACAAGCGAAAGCTTAGTATGGGATCAGATTGTGCTGTGTGTGAAAATTGTCCTGATATAAAAAAATAAAAAAATACAGCTACAAATGCAATTACGCTGAGCAAATCCAAGGGTAATTAATAGCTAGGCTTTTTACGGAATAGGTGCGAATTTTATTTCAACTTTAACTATTTTCATTACGATTTTAGAGAATTGTTTTGATACAAATGTCAAATGCCTTTGATAAGCGTTGGATGGAATTGAGATATTTTAGATTATGAATATTTCATTCGTTTTTGTTTATTATTTTTGTACAGCTTATATTTCATGGTATGAATGTATTAGTAACATAATATTATGTGAAATAAATATAAGTCAGAGTTGTAGACTAGATCTATCTCATCTTATTTTATTTATTTATTTATTCATACTTTATTGCTCTGACAAAACTTACCTAGGAACTTAATCTAATTATAAATTAAAACAAATGGCGGTCTTATCGCTAAATAGCGATTTCTTCCAGACAACCAGACGTACGAAAGGAAGTTAGTTTGAGGAGAGGAATAGGGCAGAGCATAAATATAATAAGTAAGAATATATTAATATGTAACTATAAGATTATCGAGAAATACAATATATATTCACAATAGTAGGTATAGGAAGGAATAATTAAGGCCATAAAAATATGTTAATAAATATATAAAGCGATAAAGATATAATACAAAATAGATTATTAAGTACGACAAGAAGAATGATAATTATCGCGTACCATTATTTTAAATTTATGTAATGACTGTGCCTTTTTTATTGGTTCTGGTAATGCGTTCCACAATTTAATAGCCTGAACAGTGAAGGAAGTATCGTAGAAACAAGTAAGGTGTGGTGGCATTCGTAAACGATACATTTCAGTGGAGCGAACAGGTTCTCCATTGTTACCCCTGAAGACAAATTTTTCTTTTAGGTATTTCGGCATCTTTGGGTTGAACATTACCTGATAGAGAAGATGCAGCACATGAGCATTCCGGCGAAATCGGATCGGTAGCCATTTGAGTTTAGACCGGAACTCAGATACATGGTCATATTTCCGTAGACCAAATATGAATCGTATACAGAGATTTTGTAGACGTTCGAGTTTGTTTATTTGGTCTACGGAAAGATTGACATAACTCACATCGGCGTAGTCAAGTATGGGCAAAAGGAGGGATTGAGCTAACAGGATTTTGGTTGGAAGAGGAAGGAAATTTTGTAGACGTCGCAAAGACGTCATCTTGTGTGTTTATGTTTTCTATATCTTGGTATATTTTAATTAAGTGTATGTAGGTACCTAATT
Source organism: Colias nastes (assembly GCA_907164665.1). Taxonomy (NCBI): domain Eukaryota; kingdom Metazoa; phylum Arthropoda; class Insecta; order Lepidoptera; family Pieridae; genus Colias; species Colias nastes. Next base: position 10,599 of record CAJQZM010029184.1, on the reverse strand, counting down.
TGATTTCGTACATAGAAAACAAATATTTATCTGCTAGATGAAAGAAGTGGTGCGCATTATCATGGCGTATCCCTAACGGTGAATTTACATCAAACAAGCGAATGTTAAATTCTTTTGATGTAAACAGGCGTAGAACATTTTGTCATTGTTCATAGTGCGTTCGAAAAGATTCTAAGCAATGTCTAATACTGAACAACACTGAATACGAGTTTTCGTTAGAATTCTCTTGCTCTAGCACTAGCTCTATGTTCGTTTTATGCAAATGCACCGTTACACAGAGACTGTACTTGTTTGGTTAACAATATAACGCGCGTTCATAATGTCTTATTATGCTCAACATAAATAATGCTTAAAATTGTAAAAATACACAAAACATCGAATCGAACAAAGAATTAATTCAACATAAAACACTAAAAAAAATAACACTCATCTGCTTTCAAACAATGTCGAAACACAAGTGAACGAAACAAACGGTTCGTGGGTTCGACAGATCAATTTGACGACTGGCTTTATTGCAGGATTATTACGAAGACCATTATGTTTACGTCAAAGATAAAATTGTGAAACCTTTATGGTGCCATTAAAAAGTGGACTTGTAGACATTTTTTTCATGAAACGATGGATTGACGCTTTCCCCATTTCGCTGTTAAATTGTTACGGCGTCATTTTTATTTGGGGCACTTTAATGTTTTGTGAGGGCTGCGATTTATTAAGAGAAAAAGATGGTTGATCATTAAATAGTATCTAATTTTATGTGCAATCATTTAAATTGTTTTAAATAAAATAAAAATAATTATGTAGAGCAAGTACTAAGAGAGGTGACAAGTCGATACTGTATATTTTAATTTAATTATTATCATCATCATCAATCATCATTCATCATCAGAAACCATCAGCCAAGAATAGAAAAAAAATCACGTAAAAAATATCGTTAACAAAATCCCATGTAATAAGTAATCTGTAATAATTAAATATAAGCGTAACACAATATAATGTTATGTAATCCCTTACTGAGATACTTGCAGGTTACGATCAGGGCAGCATTAACACTACATAATAATATTATCACAGTAATTAGATATTATATTTTTATAGAAGGAGTATCACCATGTAAGTAAATGGTTAAATTAATCAACCACTAAGGTACACAATACTAATCTGATTTAATTTATACCTATAATGTAATTGTATTGTAATTTATATCTTTAAGTATTATTAATTTCTAATTATGAATGATTAATAAAATTTCAAACTCTACACACTTTACTTGAATTAAACAAGGTTTAAACTTAAATTCTCTGAAGCAGTTCGGGCGCAGTTTAAAACATTCTTCAAGGATCCATTTAGCTAATTAATCTCAGCAAGCGAAAGTTTCCAGGAATAGAGTAATTAGAGCTTATAGTAATAGCCTGCTGACAACAGGATTCAATGAACTGGAATAATGATACAACGGTAATTATTCTTTTCATAATAAATAAATAATTCTATAATATGCCTAAGATAAGAACGAACGTATAATGGTACATATTTCTCTTAAATAAATACTCGGAGATAAGATCCAGTTCACTAAATGTAAGGTAGAGTTCTTATGATAAAATACTATCCAACATTGAGTGAGTAGTTTTTTTAAGTTTTCTATTACTAACATACAAAAATCAAATATATATTCATAATATAAGCCTACGAGTGAAGTTATCTATAAAAATGTAGACAATGTCATCTGATTATTAAAAGCTACATCTGTGTACAGTAAGATTAACGATATAATTATTTAGAAACAAAAGAAACCAGTTAATATTATCTGTATAATTTACCTTACCCATAATTATAAAATCTACAATTCAGACACTTCCAGTTACACAAACGATATAAAAACATAGTAAAGGTACTAATAACCCACAATTAAAGATCCGAGTAAAATAAAAATTGTGTCAGATGGTAAACAGTTAATTTATATAAACCTTTGTCAATAACAAATCAAATCTAGCAAACAATAAGCGACAATTGAATCAAGTAAACCGTGCGGTGAACCGTTTTCAAGTCGATTAGTTAGCGCAACCGAAACTATTGAACATGAAAATTAACGATTCAAAGTTAGCACTAGCAAATGAATCTCCGCTAAGAAACTCCGGCATCTCGAGTCATTAGCGAGGATAGATTAGCTTACTGTTATACCAGATAATATCCAGATGATGGATGGAGTGGAGAGGAAAGAATTACCCGAGTGGGGCTGCAGGATACTCGTCATTTATCTTTGGTATTCGCGGGAGGTGCGCTGAGTTATGGTCAGCTTAATTAACTGGAGCCTGGGATTATATCTGTAGCTGGATAATGAAAGAGATTTGGTAATTACTTAATTATTTTGATCATAGAATTAAAATTTTACCTATTTGCTTCAGGCTAACGTACAATCTCTTCTCCAATTATATCACAATTTAAACTTAATAAAAGCGGAAAACAATCAAGATGTTGAACGCAAAACAAATTACAAATAGGTACTACTGATTTACTCAAGACCGACGAAGACAGATAATATTATCCACTGCAATGCAAGTTGTCGACGCGTATTCCAAAGCCTTTGTCCCACCTCGTTAGTTCCGGTCGCGCGTTCGTTAAAACAAACTAAAATATTCATTTTACAGAAACAGCTTATCTGCGAGAACCTTTGGCCCGGCGCGCGTGCGGCGCTGGGACCTTGCTGTGCTTCTTTTCAATTTCATTTTAGCTCGTTTCGTGTTATGCTGGCTCTTTATTTAGTTTTAATAGGAGCATCTGTTGTTAATTTAGTTCTTTTGTATGTGAAAATTAATTACTGATACTGAAAGAGGTACATTATGTGAATAAGAAAATTTTGTGACCATCACACAAAATTTTACGACTATTTAGCATATCATAAGAATTATATAAGACATGAGTAAAAAATAATCTTTCTACTTTCAATTCCAATCTATGAAACTTGGCAATGATCTTGAGTCTCTTGACAAAGAATCAGAATTGGCTTCACAAATAAAAATTTACCTTCTGTCTTGTATTAACTAAAACAACTCAGCCAATTACGACACAAAAAATGATTGATTGATTTTTTATCATTTCTTTTGCGTCCCAAAGGTACTGAAATATCTCTTAAAATAAATTTGTTATATAAAATTGTGATTGGTTGAATCGGGAGCGTCCAAAATGTAAGCGAAGTAGCTGTTCCTGGAATAATTCTGTCTGTCTGTTTAAATGTTCAACAATTAAGTTGTTATAATTAGCATATCATTCACATCGTTTTCAGCGTTTAATGTGACCTCATTTTTAAAGTGGTGCCTCATTCATTTCGCATTAAATTAATATAACTTTAACTTGTATGTTTAAAAATAAATTTTGTTTGCTCCATATTTGTTTTTCTTCCATTCAAAAAGCTGCAATGAATTGTAGCCTTCTTATTGTATATCAATAATGAATTGAATAACAGGCTAGATAATATAATATTATGTTATCTGACTAAACCAGGTTACTGTCCGGTCGTGTAGAATGTTTGACCTATCTAGATCGAACACAGTCTAGTTAAGTTTCAGCAGAAGATCGTTATATTATATCCTGAATCTTCGGGAAGATTATAAAAAAACTTACACAAATACTTTTTATGTTTAGTCAATCTCGAAAGCAAGTACCTACGCAGATCGGTCCATACCCCTCTCATTTGTCCTCTTATTTTTCAAGACAATTCACGGGCCAATTAAGGAGGGATTTTGCAAAAGTCAAGTTGCAATAAGATATTTAAATGGCCATTCTTTTGATTATTTTTCCGACCCAAATATCGACCAATAGAATTGCACCATTCGACGTCACGTGGTACAACCTACATGGTATTATACTGATAATTTTTTGAAAATTTTCTCTGGTCGTTGACGTCAAACTGACAGGTTGAATTCAATTGTGAAATTATTGGCCGACATTTGGGACGGAAAAATAATCCCTCGAATACCACACGAGCTTCAAAATTATCTGGCATTTCCCTCAAGGTTCCCTGCAAACAAATAAAGTCGTCAAGTTTTTCAGGAAAAATCACTCGCGCGTCGCGCTCGTGATTTTTTAACCTTGACTAAAAACTTGACTCCTTCATTTGTTTGCAACGAACCTATCGGAAAATACCCGATAATTTTGAAGCTCTTGTGGTATTATAAGTGATTAATTCTCGAGTCGAGCGTACTCTGTCAAGAAAAAGTAACGCATGAGTTGTTTTGTGTATTTTTGGAAACTCATCAAAGATCGTGAGTGTAATGTACGATGAGATACTTCCAATTAAATGTTCTCGATAAAACGTCAAGGGGGACCTAAAAAAATATCGCAAGATACGAGAGGAGTTGGATTGGATACATCAAACATTTCTTACAGCCTCAAGCTTTATTACGGAGTGTCACACACAAGAGCGAGCTCAAACAAACGATTACCGGCAATAATTCTTTTGTACACAATGCATATCAAAGACGGGACGTTTGCGAGGAAATACTGTATAACGAATTGCTAAGCTAAGCATGCCGCATTCAATGAATCGAATTACGCAATTTATTCAACAGGCGTAACAATAATTGTCACTCAATAAAAGTATTTCAAGTACGATTGAGGTTCCGTCCTTGGAAATTTCATTTCAGATGTCTGCGCGCTCGTTGGATTGGGTACATTGCTGCATCAATATTAAGCACTGGGATTTTAGCCCTACGTGACCTTCAATGAAACGTTCATTGGATGTTCTTTATTATCACAGGTAAAAGTTAAGATCATATTTTACTGTTCATTGGTAGTCCGATATCAAAGGTCAAGTATGTTTGTCCTATATAACGACCGTTGTATTTTAAACGTGGATAACGATCCAGATCAAATCAGATTCAGACCAAGGGATAAAGTGTCCATCTATCACAGAATCTCGTTATCTTGAAGGGCGCTCGGTTTTAATCGCCCTTAGATTTCGTTTTTGTTTCGAAATTTGGAATGATAAATGAAATGATTTATTGAACGGTTGTTAGATCCCGATCCCCGGGGACCGGACTTCGGCTCCGATTTTTAATGATTTATTTCCAGCTGATAGCAGTTAATTTGTATTCGAAGGTTTACTGATGGATGACATCGATTTAGCCAAATTAGTAATCATTTTATTTTATTGGGATTTTTTGAATTTATTTCTCCTTGTACACTACTTATCAGATTCACATCTTATATACATAGCTGCATAGGAAAAGAACAATAAGATAAAGCTGCTGTCTCTCAACAAGATTATAAAACAATAAATATACTAAGAAATTTTAATATCAGTTCCATAAAAAGTAAACACAAAGAAAGAAGTCGCGTTTAAAACAACTGCTAAAGTATTCATAAAAGACAGGAACGTTTTAAAGCCTCGGAGTTGGCTCAGTGTTTAAATTATAAAGCTCCCGTAAGGTCGGAAGCCGTAAGTCACCAAAGTACGTGCCAATCTCGTAAATCCTATGTTAATCCAGGAATCCCGAACTTTCCCAATTTACAGCTCAAGATTGTTCTCAGTGGGTATCAGAAGTTGGATGTAATGTGGTCGAGGCGCAGTTATTACACTAACCAATCCTGCGCGCCTGGTAGCGAGCACACGGGCGACACGCGTTAGGCCGCGTTCACATGCTCCCCACTTCATTCAATAGTTCAACTCTGCACTTTATACTAGTTGGAATCCGAACAATCAATAGGTGAACCGTGAACAGATAGCGAAATGGAATCAGCTTATATTGTGTTCGAATTTTATATCAGAAAACATTGAATATAAAACTTAGTCAAGAAATTCAAGTATTATCGTTACGAGATATTTTGGGACAATCGGCTTATGACCGCGTTATAATTGAAATTTCCTACGCAATAGCCTAGGGACATAAGCTTAAGCGTGGGACGCTAAGACTTTCTATGATTAAATTTTATACGAGAAATTAAAAAGTGTAGTTTTCCGCTACTTTGTGACCACAGTATAAGTGCGGATGCGATGCGATTGAAAATGTGGTTACTCCGTTCGAAGAACTGCAAATATCTTTAGCGTTCACATTTATTGGAGTTGCGGAGTCGATGTTATTGTGCTGTAGAGGTTTCAACGATTATATTCTGTTGAAGTCACTGATAGAACTTATACTGTCTTGTTCACAAATCAATTTTATAGACTTAAAATCGAACTGTTTCAGACTTTGAACGCGTGTTTTTACTATTAATCAAAAATCAATATTAGAGTGAAAACTAAATTTGCTTTTGATACCGATAATATTAAACAGCTACGTGAAAAATTCCTTTCGAACGTGCATCGAAGCCATATTGCGATGATAAGCGAAACCCGCTTACGCTAAGAAATAACAAGCGAGCTAGTTACAATTTGGTGTGGCCTTAACGCGTTATAACCTATGGGATTTGGGATTTGATGTAACAGAGGCGCAGGACGGCCTTCATTCAGCTTTCTCACTCATTGTGATCACATTAAGTGAAATTGCTTCTGATATGACAAGAAAACTTATATAAATGAAGCGAAGAAAATACGTGTGTAGACAAATTCAAGGCAAAATTCAATTTCGTGTCAAATATAGGCATATTTATAAAAGAGAAGAAAGAATATGTTATAGGTACTGTAGAATAAAACACACGTCATAGTCGCAACTTAGTTGAAGTAGTGGTAGTTTTTGAAAAGCTTTATTTAGAGTTGCGTGTTTTTGTAAAGTTTTACATATCACACGTACAAAGCCGGGTTAATCTTCAAAACAAAAAGCAACAGGGTTGGAATTAAAGTATTGATTCAAGCGGATCGGCCGGCGCGGCAACCGACCGCAACTACCCGCCACTCCCCGCCACTACCCGCCACTATCCACAACTAGCCGCAACTATTCGCCGGCCGGTATCAAAGGACCAACTATGCGTGTGCTGACCACAACTATTACAATTGAATCTTATGAGAAATGTTTGCGAACAAGTCGAGGGTAATTCTCAACCGTCTTTTCAAAGTGGAATGTGATTAAACGGATTGTGCATTGGCAAAACTAGCAATTAGATGTCGGAGTGTGTTTTTAAACTAAATTGAAAAGTACTTACAGAGAGTATTATTAACAATAAGGTTTTTGAAGCTGTCATAAAGGCACAACGAGCTCCCCGGGGTATAAAAAGAGAACAATAATATTTTTCATTTCCGATATCCTTTTTTCCTTTGTAAATACATTTTTCAGACGGACAATATTTTGATGCAAAAATAAATTCATTTATTTTTCTTACGTTATTATATTTTTAGAACATCTTACTCTAAATTGCCTTACACTTCAATGCAAGTAGTTGCCATGTTAGTAAACATACATGGCATGAAGATAAACCACAACATCAAACTCGATTTACCGAAGCCCCCGGAAAATTATGTATAATTCAAAATGATCTCTAAAACATCGCGAACATATCGAGCTTGATATTTATCATTATCATGACCTGATTTTTTCGTCGGCGGCGGATTTTTTCATGCATAAAAATGGGACGTCAAATTGCATTACATTTTGATGATATATTCGAAAAACTTATGAAAGGAAATATCTGTTTTTAGACCAAATACTTTGTAGTGTAATTGGAATTTGGACATTCTGACTGTACGAGCTTTGCGGTTCGTTGCGTCGCTTTTTTGTGTTATAATAAATTATATTGTAATTGTATGCATAATGTACATTGAAGGAATAGAGCGTGCATCGTATAAGCTTTAAATTTAAACAGATGCTAGACTCGTTTTATTCTTGCTTTGAACAATGAATGAGCAGAAGGCACATTAGCAAGATAGCCTTAAAACTTGAAGGGTAAAAATGAAGAGGGATATATTACAGAGCAAATAAGAACAGATAAAAATAGAGAACTGTGACTAGAACTGATTCTGTGCTAGCGTCTAAGATATCTGAAATCCTAATATTAGTGAGATAAAATAAGCTATATTTTTTCAATTAGTACAAATAAACATCTTTTCAAATAAACATTTACAAAAATTGTGCGGGTAAGTAAGTACTTATTTTACCTTTACAAATTTAAAGTTAACTCCTGTGTTAATGTAATATTAATTAATATAATATTGAGTAAATTTTAATCAATTAATTGTGATTAAAGTTTGAGCATGACCGCTTCCACTGTCAATATGTCAAAGGCCCGCTGAAATCAGTGACGTCACACTAAGTGGATGACCTCATTATAGCTTATTAAAATGTTTATTTTGAATTTAAATTTTCCATATTGTGTTTGCTTTACATCATGTCGTAGTAAATGATTTGCTTTCTATTTGTTATCGTGATTTACTCTCGGAAAATAAACATTTGAAATGATGCGAATGTTTTACTGTTATATCAAATATTATATTAAAATAGCAGTTGTACTTGGAACTCCTTTAATCTATTTATAGAATTATAAGAATACTCTTTGTACAAACAGAAGTGTACTAAGAAAGTGTTGCGTAAAGCATTACAATATAAATGCAAATGCTACCGAGAGATTTCTCCGCCATATTTGAAGATGCGTAAAACTTTTCCGCTCGCACGTGACCTGTTGTTTTCGATTCAGTGACGACATTTGAGTCTATGGAAAACCGTTTATGGTAAATTGTTTTTTAGGTTCGCTTATGTTATAAGTTTAGACATTAAGTAAAGGATAATGTTTGTAAATTCTGTATTATCTAAATTCTAAATTATACTTCTTTACGCTTACTTAGGTACCTGCTGTATCTAACTCTTACTATATAGGTATTAATATATTCTGTATAGTGGAAACAAATAAAATTACAGAGAACTAATGAAGATTACGATGATTTTCTGTGATCATTATTAACCATATTAAATTCGCAATGAGTTAAAAAGAAAATATATCCAGGACGTCAAAAACGTCGCGAGCTGCTGTTATTTACTAAAATAATAACACTAAAATCAATTAATTCTATGTTGACATTTCATAAATAACAATTTGATAGAACTAAATTTACTTTGTCATTGCTATAGATTCGTAAAACTAATGATTGATAGAAAATTGTTAATTTTCAAAAAGTTGTTATTGAAATCATTCACAACCACATCATTGTGCAGTTAAAAGCTCGTGATCTGTTTCAATGACATTCCATTCATTATTTACTTTGAGAAATTCATAAATAAGTCACGTAATTATTAGCACGTGTAGAAATTGAATGTTTATGTAACAGATTCGTTTTCGCGTTAATCGGCGGCTAAATTGTTAATTGTACCAAATCATAACCCTGTAGGCACTGGATATTATGTATTTATGTGTGGGTATAGTAGTTTAAAAGTTCCCTATTTTTATTTTGTTTATTTGTTCAAAGAAATGTTACATATTGTGGTAGTTTTAATTTAATTTGATATTTCATTAATCATCAATAATATCAGTTTATTTTTATAATGTTATGTTTGAGTAGTAAATTATTCTTCTTTAGTTCAAACTCTACGTTAAGTAAATCTGCTAATATAAGCGTTAGCTTAGCTCTCGGCCTACACGAAAGAACGTGCCGCCGCCAAAGTAACAATTTATCACGCCGGCCGGCGACCCTCCGCTGACGTCTCAGTATTCTTTAATCGTATTTAATCTGCTGAATAAAACTACCCCAGAGACCTTTTCTTTTCCTTAAAAAAGCACTGCTGCCCCCATTGTTCATTCGAGGATTTCTAAAAACTCAATTCTTAAATACCTTCCTTGTGTGTATTATTTCGGAGAAAAAATATTTAACATTTTGTTACGAATTGTGAAAATTCAATTAGTTCCGCTTTTTTCTACACGATAGCGACGTCTTATTCAGTAAGACGATGTATTAAATTCGTCACTATCTTCACATAAATCTACGATCATTTAAGAAGTTGTTATTTTGATTACACGAAACATAATCAACTAGTTTAAAAACACATACAATTTTACAATTAACAAGCGTAGAAAACAGAATTTTAGATACAATCTGCACATTATTCACCTCAGCTCTACCAATTAAACCAATCAAAGAAAACACCACTACAAAACTAACATCAATCCAAACACTATCAATAACATATTGCCTTTTGAAAGCTTGTAAAGCTTTCAATACAAAATTCGGTACTTACACGAATGAAACTATAAAAAACACATCTCTCATAATTGAAATACTTTTGACATGGAATCCGTGCAAGGCACTTTATAGCCCGAAGCAGTAATATTTCATCCGCACAATAGCATTGTTGGGAGGCTGCGGCTGTGTCTCGCCGGTGTCAGCCCAGTGAGATGAATTTACAGCCACACTGCCCCTACTGTTAGTTTACAACTACTCTTCATAAATGAGTAACGATTGGTAAATACTACCTAAATTAAACTTCAAGGAGATCCTATTTGTTTCTATGTACGTATAGGAGTTATTTTAATATGCATTTATCTCTTAATTAAGCTTCTGTTTTGGTATTTCATGGGACTATCATAATAACAATATAAGCAACCATATTGTTATTATTATTGTCATGGGCAAGCAATAATATGCGGCGTATGGATAATAAAATATTTGAGTTCTGATAGTTAACTTAACATATTACTCGTGTATTCACAAAATCGTTTATTAAAACATCTTGCTTTTGTCTCGTTAAT
>CAJQZM010029182.1:0-18880 GCA_907164665.1 Colias nastes | reverse complement strand
TATACGATAAGCAATTTTAGTATTAAGAGTTTTTAAATTATGTTTTCTTTGTTGGAAATTCTTAATAAAAATAAAAATAAAATAAATTAAACAAAATTAGTAAAACAAGTATTCCACAATAAGACTTATTTGATATTAGCTGTGCTCCGCGGTTTCACCCGCATTGCTCCAGTCCTATTGGTCTAAGCCTATAGCCTTCCTCGATAAATGGGCTATCTAACACCGAAATAATTTTTCAAATCGGACCAGTAGTTCCTGAGATTAGCGCGTTCAAACAAAGAAACAAACAAACTCTTCAGCTTTATAATATTAATATAAGTAATAGATGTAATGAATGCTAAAATTGAATAACAAAAACTTGAGCGATGTCAAGGGACATCCGGATGGAAAGTGTTTAGTAACAGTGAGAGAGACAGACAGAGAACCACGCGCACGCCGCACGGCTTACAACTCTAGCAAAAAGTGTCGTGACAACTTTTCGTAGGTAAGAATTTTTTCCGTCTAGCCCTCTTTCACGACGCGCGATAAGGAACTTCGTTCCAATAATTTGAACTATAAGGCGAAATATTTTTTTACCATAATGCTTTCGTATGCACGATTTAGAAAGAGCCATTAAGTTATTTTATAATATAATAGATACGCTCGCTCCTGCAGTTCTGTTCGGGCATATTTTTTGAGTCAAAAGTGGTATATCTAATCTAACTTTTTATACACAGTTCTATAGAAAAAAACTTTCTGCTAACTAACTATAACTTAACTCTAACACCCAAATCAACACTCAGTTCAAGACCAACTCAGCAATAGTCTATAAAGTTTATAACTGCTATTTCTAACTAAAATGTATGAATGTTTGTCTGCCGTGAATGGTTCGCAATTGAGTTTGACTGGATTATGAATTGCTTTAGTTTCGTTTGTGTGTGTGTTTTGGATTGTGTTTTGTGTGAAATAGTGTGTGTGTGTGTGTGCGTGGGTCTGTTGAAAGGACAAAGTCCAGTTTTAGTGACAGGAATGTAACTACTTGTCTGGAACTAAAGTTTTTGGTTGAAGAGAAAGCGAATCAAAGTGAATGGCATAGGGAATGAGATAAAATCTTCTATGATGTATACCTAATGTACAATTTTAATAAATTAATAGTTACGTGAAAATAGCATCTATCTATTATAAATTGTACAATTGAATGTTTACAATAAAACTTGAAACAAAATATTTCAAAAACATCATAAATAAATGATATGATAAATATAATACGCTTAAATTCTTATTTAAAATCATCTGAAATTTGAGAGATGATGTTATTTTTTCTATGTGTGTTGACTTGATTATGCCTCGTTTTATGATGACTAACAATTTTATTCATCTGTGAAAAATAGAGATATTTTTATAATCTGTTTTTTGTTAATTGAAGGGAAAACTTTCTTATTTAAAACCAATCAAAACCCATTAAAACAACTAAAGGAAACTTACAAAAAAAATATTTTTCTAACCCGATAATTTTCTTCCAAAGCTGCGACATTTAAGTTTCCATTCACTATAATAATATTCCTTAAGAATCATTGATTTTGTTAAAAAGGTTTTCATGTCTTCTTCAAATGAAGTAACAGTCATTCATTTGTGAGGGGTGAAAAACTTGACCTGTCAAAGTTCAACCACTCCAGAAGTCCAGACCTCAATAAGACTTTGAATCCACTGTCAGCAATATTGTATAATAATTAACCGACTTCAAACAGAGGGTTTAAATGCAACACATTTTATTTTTCAGGATAATGGAGTATTAAGGAGTAGGAAGATGGAGGAGTATTAAAATTTAATTTTTTGTGTAACGAAAGGAGGATCCATCTTCTCGCTATAAAACCATTTTATATTATGTACAAAGTAATACTTACATTATTAGAAATGAAACAATTATTGACATATTACATGTTAAAATAATTGCGTGCAAATGATTTAAAAAAGAATGAAACCGTTTTCTGCTCGGTTAATTAGAATTAAGGTAGTTAAATATAGTTTTTGGCATTTGGCTTTAATTTTACTTATAGGTATGTACTCCACTACTTACCCAAATATTTTTCGGCCCAGTTCTGTTGAGTAGGAGAAGTAGCCTATGTTATATTGCTGGCATTAACTGAAATACTGTCTTCTCTCTACATGTACACATACACTACCCAAAGAGGCAAGTTACTCGCATCATGAGTCAGTTCATAATTCAATAAGCCAGCGAAATTATTCAGCTGGCAAGTTTGAGTCGATAGTGTTTCAGATTGTGTTGAAGGCAACTCAACTTAGTTACACTAAATATAAACTATTATATACTATGCTAGAGATCTGCTTGTCGCCGTTTCAATTTCATAGAAGGAAATATAGTGACTAGATTAGGTATAGGAGATATAAGGGCTTCGTAACGGGAATTGAATTAAAGTTATGTTAGTGATATAATAATTTGAACTAATACGAATATTATTATAAAATGGTAATTGTACGATGTTGTGTTATGTAGAGCTAAGTGTAAAAATTGTAAACATACAAGAAATAAAGAAATACTTACCTGAATAAAATTGTTTTATTTTCTTTTCCTTACGAATATTATTAATTCATTATCCTGCTCTTTTATTGAATTCTTTCGTCAGAATAATCCTTTTTGACAAAATTTAGTCCAAGTTACTCCGCATTCATTGCCATACCTAGAGTATTGATTCGAGAAATATTTAAAAAAAAACACAAGACACACAAATCTTTTCTCCTAGCAAAATTTTTGTAGCAAAATGTATCATATAAACTGAAGTCCTAACCTTATAATTTATTGAAGCCCGACGGACCAAATTGGATTCCCACTGCAATCCCACCCAGGCTCTTGCAGTACCTTGATATGCAGATTAAATAGAATTTGCGGCGTGGCGACATTAATCTGTCCTTCCTAATCTAGGCGGATGGCGCTTAAGGATACGCCTCTACATATTCCTTTTAATATAAATTAAAGTAAAATAAAAGAAAATACGCATTCAAATGAGTACATTCGACGTTTTTGGGAAGGTAGATGATCTATTAGATAGATTACTGACATAATCTATCAAACTTAAATATAAATAAATAAAAGAAAGAATTGAACGTCGAAGTTTTTGGGAAAGTGGATGACTGGCTGGCTCTATCTATATGATAAAATTGAATCGCCAAATGTGTTGCTAAACGCAAAACTCGAGAACGGCTCGGCCAATTGTAACAGCACAGGGAAATTTCTTATGGGGAAAACACATGAAAAAGGGGCAACAGGACACATAAACGTCTGCCAGCGCAGTTAGTACATAATAAATTGTATAAACACAGGAAAAATACTTTGATTGAATCTTGAAATTTTGCACCATGTTACAGCAATTTTATTTTTGTAGTATTGTAACAATAATAATGTAGTTGAGTATTATAACAATGTTCTAGGAAATAGAAAGACCCTTTAAAAGGTATAGAGAGGAGGTATTGAAGTTCCGTCGGTTATGAAGCTGAAATGCTGACGAAAAGCCAACAAGCTAGCTTTAAGATAAATACACTTGCTAATGAGTTGTAAAGTGCTGTTGATAAGAATAATAAGGAAATTTCATCGATGTGTTTATAGCTAATCGACGAAGATACATAGATTATTGGTAATGCCATAATGATGGTTAAAATAATTATGTCATCATCATGGTTAAAAGAAATACATTTTCAAAACATTAGCAAAGCAAAATTGTAACATTATAATCATGTAATAATTTTCGTTACTCAATGATATCCACATGGAATTTCATCAATTGTTACTAGGTATTGAATAGTAGTAGTAGTTAGAGAAAATTATCATAAGTAATTTTATCAAAATCTGTATGTTTGATTGAGAATATTTAAATCTCTTAAAACATGAGAGATTCATTTTAACATAATATATATGTAGGTATAAGAGCAAGCTTAATAATTATCGACTCTACAATAAAATTAAAAGTCGATTAATATCATTATACTGACTCTGGAATGAAATAAAAATTGGCTGACTCTAAAATTAAATTAAATTGATCACAATAATCATGGCGCGTTTTCCACATATTATATTATGGCTTCACATGAAATGGTTTTCAGTGACATGTAAAAGCATTTTGCCTGATTAATGGCTGGTAACATCTATCAAGATGTTTGAACTTACACGAAAACAAGTTCAAGGGAAAGAAAGTAATTTTGTGAGATATCTAGACGATTCAGGCGATCTTGTTGCTCATGTTAAGATAACAGATAAGGTAGTACCTATATTAATACTCTACCTCAGTAAATGAATCAAAAAGTAATATTCATTTTATTAGTTATATTATTAGATAGTTTTGTTCGTTGAATAATCAAATAAATACGATCACACTATACCATAAAAGAACGATTACACACATAATTTTATTTCAACCTAAACAATAATTTCAAATAAAATAAAATAATATATTCCCTGACACTAACTGCGCCTTAAAACTCACAAAGTGACCATCACCACTCAGAACCATTTACTTTAGCTGTCTGCTGATATTACGAATAGCCTTAAATTCATTTAAGTGTACATTAAAGCCGTGGTATATAATATTATATTTTAGTATAAGCTGTATATTTTGATTATAAATCTAAAGGACTTTACTTAAAGGACCTTAATACTGTATGGGAGTTTTACTTTGATTTATACCAAGTTAAGTTGGTTTATAACTTTGGGAATTAGGTTTTTATAACTTTATGGTACTACATTGTGAATCTGAACGTATATAATATCAATAAAAACAACTATAGGTGTGTATTGAAACAGTTAATTAATATAAATACGAGTATGTGGGTTTAAACATCCGTGCGTATTAAATTAAACATTTTAAAACAATCAATACAGAAAAAATATAAATTATCTTCAAAGTATTTGAATACTTTATAAAAACATTGTCTTTTGTATTGTAGTCTTTATTTAACAAAAGTTTGTATGTTATAGTGTAACAATGTTGTTCTTGCTTCTAGGATTCAACTTTGTGTTATGAGATATTACGAACTTTGTATAAAGTAGGTAGGTACTCGTTTTTGATTGGGACAATAAAATTTCAACTTGCTTTAAGAAAAGTTTGGTGAAAATGTTATCTCTAAGTCGTAAATATACATTGTTATACTTTTTGAGGTCATCAAATTTATATAGATGGTATAATCTTCTTTATAGTCAAAACTTTAAATAATCATAAAAAAATAGTAAAAACAATACTCTTTAATGTTAAGTGTTTATCATTTATTCTGCTCTGCTACCATTATACAATAACAATAGTTGAATACATACTGAGTACATACCTGAAGTCTCGTGCGCTGCTTCCATAAATATGTGGTGTGTCGGTCAGTCAATTAGTCAAAACAATAGGGGGCCCCTTGGGGAGGAAAAAACTATATTTACGGGGATAATTTAAATTACATAAGATAAAATAAAAAGAAAAGAGACAATTTAATGTATATAGTCACCACTACTGCCAGGCACACTGCGTCGCCATTAAAACTCTTCTCACTTAAATAACTCGCGTCTGCGCGTGATTACTAATATCAATAAAGAGTACAATCAACAAATCCGCGGGCCGATTTACTAATTTACTACGTGATCAGCACGTAAAACAATCGACGACACGCTCCGATGCGCGCGTAAATAACTTCCGAGTTGGCCGATGATAACACTAATTACACGACTTCACGCTAGCGGCGCGGTTGGCGGACGGCGATAGACTGAATACACAACTTTCCGCACCCGATGCGGTCGGCAGACTGACGCTCCCGTCCGCCGATTGAATAGATCGCGTCTCCGCTATCAGTGTGACCATCTAATTATTATCTATTGAATTTTTTTTTGTCTTTTTAATATTATTATTTTAAATTTAGCAATATAGATAATAATAATTCGTATTGATAAAAAAGAATAAACAGCCCGATAGTGAAATCCTGTATAATTTGCTTTCGTCGTTCCAGCCTTTCAGGACGTCCACTGCAGGACATAGGCCTCCCCCAAAGATAATTATGTTTTGATAATTTACTTTGATATAGCGATATTTTCGACAGCAGGATATTTAATTAAATTTATTAGATTTATAAACAAATATCCTTATATCAATCATCCTCATAAAAATATCCTTATACAACATTAACGAGACCAAAATACCTAACATAGCCTTCTCAGATATTTGGCCACGCTAGCTCAGATATTCAAGGCGGTATGCTGGCAGTATTTAAAAAACTTGCACCTACATTGTCGTTACATTGTATCGTTTCTGTAAGATATGAAAAACATTCCCTTATTTGTATCATAAGAAATACGAGGACGCGTTGACTTTCGTTACATCTTCTGAGTTAAATCTTATACGAGATACTTAAATGTGTTTTAAATTAAATAATTTTAGCAGTCAAATAAGTTGTTAATATATATATTTTTTTTAAATAACGAATTTCAATTGAGTTTTAATTTATGATTTATTGTGGTTGTTATAAACCGGGCTTATAGAATTCATACGTTCAAATAAAATGAACAGAAGGTGGTTCGAAGTAGATACGTACGACATAAAACATTCATGCAATAAGAAAGAATTTGTTCCATAAAAACGGCTAATCCAAAGAACAACAACCAACCCTCACGAAATAATACTCAAATATATACTTTCGAGTTTGTAACTTCACTGATAATGAAGTTAGAACTTGAAGTAAACTGAAACAAATTGACTGCTTAATATTCAGGCGCTGTCGCTTATCTTGGCTTGCCCTTATATTAGTGACTCTGGTTTCACTTTCATAGATAAAGTAATTTTATGTACTAATCTATAATATTATTAAGGAGCTAATGGTTCAAATAGAAAAAATATTTTTGCGTTGGATAGTTCATTTACTGAGGAAGCCTTTGTGCTCTTTCCTTTTATCAGACTACGACCATTAGTAGTGTTGTAGAGCAATTAAAAATGTCACAAAATTTTTTCTTTTCGAGCACAGAAAGTTGCGTTGGTCAGCTTGTTTTACATAAACTTCTACATACAAAAATCCTGCATGGATTACAAAATACCCATGGTCTACTTTTTATACTCAAAACATTATTATACCGTCTTCAAGAAAATGAGGCTAATAATATAAAACACAAAAATCCATACTTTCGTTGCCAAATTTTGACTGGCAACCTTGTCGATGTATATTCTCCTAATTATAAATACCTATACATAAAATTTTGTTTTCATCAAAAAAACTATGAACGCACTAATCCTGCGGTGGGATCTAGTACTAATTTGTAATCCCATTGCTTACGTACGGTTGGTTTGATATTTTTAACCCACAACGTCCAAATTCAACTTGCTGTAAGTAATATTAATTATTTTGTAGATATGGGATATTATGAATCCCACTTTGGCCTCTCTTTCACAATATGGGATTAAATATAGGTCATCAGATATATTTCTTATGAAAATCTAAGTTTCAAATGATACTATTATTATGTATTCTATAACAAACAATATAATTGAAAACTGTATTGCAAGTAGGTAATCGGCTTTATAAAGTCAACTCACAGTTAGAGCGAGGCAACTAATATGAAATGTTGAGTTTAGACTTTAGACCAAATATTTGAAATAATATGATGAAAGCAATGACTCTATTATACTAGTAGACGCGGCATACGCCAACATCATTGCACTAAAAAACAGCGTAATTAATACATACCTACTTACTAACGCATTATCACCAATACAGTTGTTCTCTCTTTCACTCTCACGCACGAGACATAATACATGTCTCACTCATGTACTTCGTAATAACAACTGCCGATTAAAATATATAAAAAGAACGTCCAGCCACGACGCTGAATGGTGCGTGACTAAGTGAAACTCGGGCACTTAGCTGAGTTTTTTCTTGCCAAAATAGAGAGCGGGTAACGTATCTAGCTTTTTTATATATCATAGGATGAAAGTGAAAGTGTATAAAACGAACAATCAAAACCTAGACGGAACAGCGCGTGATTACTATCAAATATATCTGCGTGCCTATACATGCCTTGACATCACAAATTTTATAGTTACCGCAAATAATATGTGATGTTGCCGTTTCGTGGCTTTAAGAACTATTATAATAAATAAATGTTTCCATCTTACGCCATCTGAAGTTGGAAAAACGGCCAAGCTACGTATACTACGTAATGTACGCATACTACGTAAAGTAAGGGTTTGTAGAGTTAAGACATTTAGAGTTAGACGCTTGGCTCTACATGCAATGTGATAACTGATAACTTTTTAATGTGCCAGCCCTAGAATCTTGGAAAAATTTTATATGGAAATATATTACTTACACGTATTTACATTTTACGTTATTTTTTACGTTTTTACGTTAGTGATACAAACACTTCATATGAAATAAAATAAAATATAGCTTCTTTACAATTATTCTGTTAGAGCAATCTCGATCCAAGTGATGCTGTATAAAGCCTCGAACAGCTTTGTTGGACGTGTCTGCATGGTTGGGTCCAGCAAATGATGAAAATTCTTGGAATAAGAACCAATTTATATAGAAACGGAATGGGAACTTTATGATTTCTATAAACAAAAACTGTATTGATAAATTAATTGCATCAAATTGATATGTCAATGCAAGTAAAATGTTCTGTGAATGTTTTAATTAATAAAATATTTTGATTATTCGATAGAATGATAAATATATTTATGGTATTTAACCGCCACACCATTGAAATGAAAATAGAAACAAAATTTGTAAAGCAGACATCGTCTCTCGATCACAGTTAAACATAATAAATTATAGTTCATTAATATTAATTTGCTGTATAACGAACCATTATAACCTTAATGAAACGTGCTTAATAATGCAAACGGTCCGTTTTAATACAAATAATTTCTCACAATTATCACAAGATGTTAGAATGCGTCTCAAAATAGAACAATTCAGAGACAAACCTTCAATTCACAGAAGGACCTTAATTCAACTGAATAAAGTTGCTTTTCCTTTAACTGATAATAAAAGAGGTGTAAATTTTACATTATCGTAAACATTTGGTGAATTGATCATTTCAGATCGACGTCCAACCCAAGTTGTTGCTTCTCGTGAATAATTTACTGGAAAACGATTGAGACAATAAATCCAGTTGTGTCTCAATATTTATGTAAATGGAAGAATATTTTTGATAAATACTTATAGAAATTCATATATGTATATAATATTGCTTATTCGAAACACAATATCTACTAGCTGTGCCTCGCGGTTTCACCCGCATTGCTCCGCTCCTGTTGGTCTTAGCGTGATAGCCTATAGCCTTCCTCGGTAAATGAGCTATCTAACACCGAAAGAATTTTTCAAATCGGACCAGTAGATCCCGAGATTAGCGCGTTAAAACAAACAAACAAACTCTTCAGCTTTATAATATTAGTATAGATTATAATAGAAACTTGAGCATCTTATAACTAACCTAGCTTTACATATTGTTAATTTTACAGCAAAATAAACATGCTTCTAATATACCATGATACGTGTAAAATAGTTAAAACCGCGTACTTCGGTTTAATTACCGTCAAAATATAATTAGTCGGTGAAATTTACGCTAATCTATTTATGCATACATTACTCCATGTAACTAGAATTAGTTGTGCCAGTGTTGAAATATAGCCTTGTATTTCTAAATAATTAATGTACTTAAAAATAAATTATTATAATTATCAACTCACTTGGGATTTGTACAGTTTTGAAGCAATGTAGAAATTTCAGGACTTAATAATTTTCATGCGTTTAGGCAAAGGTAGGTTTAGGTAAGTTAACAGTTGCTGAGACATCACAAAATTAGTTGTAAATAAGCAAATGTAGCTTTCGTTAATTCTATTACATAAATTTTATATCGCCGAAAAAAATAAATACTGAGCAATTATGCATGATTTCTATGTTTTTACTAAAATCTGATGTTAGTAGCATGCATTTATCGATATATTATCTGGTATTTTAATCGGTGTGCCGATATACACACATATTGAAAATGATTTAAGGCATTCAATCTTACAGAATATAAAGCACTTATAAAATATTATAATAACAATAAAAACATAAAGGATAAAAGTTTGCTATAATACTGTTGCGAATAATTTAATATACTTGCCACTTCTAACAGAGATTTAAATGTCTTGTTTGCTTTACATTTGATTTCCAGTCTCCAGTATATCATAAAAGTTATTCAGAGAAACAGTTACTTAAACAAGTACCGTTGCAATTTATCTAATTTATACTATACAAATATCCTCACAAGATTTCAAAGTGCTTAACACAATGCTCTATAACAATTTTCTTAAAGCTTACTCCTTAAAAACCTTTAACAAAACGTATATTATAAAATTGAATGTTTCAGCTATACGACTTTATCGTGACGGCGACACAAGCAGGTTTCGAGTTAATACCTTTAATACAAAGTTTCGGGCACATGGAGCATGCTCTGAAACTGAGGCAATTCCAGTATTTACGGGAGGAGGCACTTTACCTCGACTCGTTGTGCCCCAGCCGCGTTGAGAGCCAGGATCTTATTAAGAACATGGTGGAGCAGGTAATTTTGTACAACGGGTTGCAAGATGCAACGTGTCTTTTATTTTGTTTGCTTTTGTTGGAGCTACTTTTACTATATTAAGGTTAAAAGGAAACATTTTGTATACAGCTGGTTAATATCTTTTTACGTGTAATAACGAAAAATAGGACCATTCAAAGTAATAAAGAGGGGTGTGAGTAGGTATTTATAAATATTATAGTGGTAAATCTTGTGTGTATATAAAATAGGAGTACCAATCCTTTATTAACATTTTAAAATGTATTGTATTGCAGTAACTGACTTTGTATAAGAGTAAATACATAAATTAAGATGTAGAGGAAGCTGCTCCAGAAATAATATTCGCCGAAATGTAACAAACACGTCATAAAAATCGAAGAGATTTGTATTGCCCATTTCTAAATTATTTTAGCTTTCGTTTCCACTTCTTTTTGTGTATCAGAATTGTTATGACCTCCTAAACATAAATTTTATATCGCCGAAAAAAATAAATACTGAGCAATTATGCATGATTTCTATGTTTTTACTTAAAATGCTTTAGGGCGATGAAAATATCCGTTTCAGTACTTAAATTAAACAGCATTTGTTTAAGCAAATTGTCTAAAATTGACTCAACTGTTTGAGTATTTAGTTGAGAAAGCAGATAAGTTCATAAGCTGTAACTTTATAATGAGTTTAACTAAGTAGATTATGCACACAGAACAATACTCACCATAATATTATGTCTGTAAGATCGTAGAAACATCCAGAAAGCTTATTAAATAACAATAAAGTTTTGTAGAATTGATACGTTTGTTTAGATATATTTTTAATATAGGTATCCTTATATTCTCTTCCTGTGTTTTTTATTCTCTTATTTGTTTTTTTTTTTCTTAAACATTACCATACAAGTAGGTGTACACGCATAGGTACGTAGGTATGGAAAGAAAGGAAAGACAGAAATGTATTTTCTATAATTACATACGCAATTTGTGTTCTATTGTCCAGAATAACCGGCTTACTGCCTTAGCCACTTATTATTATCACGTATGAACTCTACATAATACATAATGTATTGGTATGTACAATAAAACATATAAATTTCATTCCTAAAAGCAGTTACATAACATTAACTTCCACAATCCTCCAATTTAATGTATTTTTTTTTTTTTACTAAAACGGTCTCTAATCAACCCACAATGATCCATAAATAATATTAAACTCGAGAGCATATTTTATGCGATAAACGAACGTTGTTAGAGCGAGCTCTAATGACACTTAAGTCTTATTATATTCATTGTACAATGAATCCCTACGCATGCAAAGGCCAAACTCAGTTCGTATCGGGTTTCCTTTATGATAACACAAATATCTGCAGTTATTATTTATCTATTCCTTTAAAAGTGATGGCATAAAGTCAAAAGTGTCAATCAAAATGCGTTTCAAGAAATATATAAAGTTTAAAATGCGTGCGTTTGTTGCTAAATCATGGCGGACGAAAATACTTATGTTAATCGTTTTATTGCTTCTGTACGTTGTGATTTACTTCATTGTGTTGGAGTATTGGTTTTCAAAGAATTCGGATGTTAAAACTGCTTTAAATCTACCAAATGTGATAGTGCATTTAGATTTTAAAGGGTCTCCACCCAAACTGTCGTATTTAAAGACGCTGTTGGCAAGATTGCAGGATCTTGGTGTGACAGGACTATTGCTGGAATATGAAGATATGTTTCCATATGAGGATAAACTTGTGAATTTGAGTGCTAGAAACTGTTATTCAAGATCTGATGTTAGTAGCATGTATTTATCGATATATTATCTGGTATTTTAATCGGTGTGCCGATATACACACATATTGAAAATGATTTAAAGCATTCAATCTTACAGAATATAAAGCACTTATAAAATATTACAATAACAATAAAAACATGAAGGATAAAAGTTTGCTATAATACTGTTGCGAATAATTTAATATACTTACCACTTCTAACAGAGATTTAAATGTCAGTATATAATAAAAGTTATTCAGAGAAACAGTTACATAAACAAGTACCGTTGCAATTTATCTAATTTATACTATAAAAATATCCTCACAAGATTTCAAATTGCATAACACAATACTCTATAACAATTTTCTTAAAGCTTACTCCTTATAAACGTTAACCTTTAACAAAACGAATATAAAATTGAATGTTTCAGCTATACGACTTTATCGTGACGGCGACACAAGCAGGTTTCGAGTTAATACCTTTAATACAAAGTTTCGGGCACATGGAGCATGTTCTGAAACTGAGGCAATTCCAGCATTTACGGGAGGAGGCACTTTACCCCGACTCGTTGTGCCCCAGCCGCGTTGAGAGCCAGGATCTTATTAAGAACATGGTGGAGCAGGTAATTTTGTACAACGGGTTGCAAGATGCAACGTGTATTTTGTTTGCTTTTCTTAGAGCTACTTTTACTATATTAACCCTAGAAAGATAGTCTGCGTCAAATTGACTCCTGCGTTTTCGAAATATAGCTGTATCTTTTTAAATGTCGCGAATCCATAACTGTGCGTTTAGGACATTTCATAAGTCACTGAGAGCTACCCTAAGGTATACGTGTCAATAAAGTTAATGTAAGCGATTTTGAAATATAACGACTACGTGAGTCAAAATTACGCATGATTATCTTTACCGTGACTTTTAAGATTTTGACTTCTATGGTAGTTTGAATATTTTTTAGCTTATTATTACTGTATATTGTGAGTTATGTTAAAAAATTATTTTTATACATATTGAAGCAAATATAGAAAACAATTGGGGATAGAAAATTGGAAGAATATTGTATACTGGCCGCTCTTCTGCAAAGCGACGAGGGTCCCTGTGAAGATACCGATAGTAAAGTAGGAGGACCACGAAATTGAAGATGACGAGCAAAGTGACACAGAAGAAGCTTTTCCTGATGAGGTACAAAGCAAAGATGATATATTACATTCAAGCAAAAGGCGCAGTAGATGCATTAGACTGAATGTGTTCCCTGATGTCCTATAGTAGCAAGACAATGAAATGGCCAATGGCTTTATTTTATGGAATCATTAAAATTGCTTGCATATTGGATATTAAATTAATAGCCACGATGTTAACAACAAAGCACAAAAACACCTGAGTCAAAAAAACATAAAATATAGAAACATGGAACTGTCTTTTTTGTTTATGTGTGGGCGTTTAGAATCACCAGCTTGGAGAAGATATTTGCGTGATAATATCACCAATTTGTTGCCAAATGAAGTATCTGGTATATCGTAAGAAACTACTGAGGAGGCCTTCAGTAAAAAAACGTATTTACTATACTTTTTATCGTTCTGAAATATGACGAAAGGCAAATGCGTCCTGCAAAAGATCTAACATAGTTATATGTCGTGAGCATAATTTGATATGTGCTAAAGTTGTTTCTCACTAATTTTTCATGTAGCTATATGTACAACATATATATAACATATAAAAAAGTCTGATAATGTGGTAAAAAATAAGTTTTTATTAGAAATAATACGTATTACAAGAATTCTAGGCTTAAAGCAGACGTTTAATGTTTTCGTTTTTCTATATATATAAAAATAATTATAAATAAATTATTTGTAGTATGAATTATTCTAATATAACTGTAAATATATAATAACTTACAATTTATAGAAAAAAAATAATATACCTCGACTTAGAGCTAAATAAAAAACATGCGTAAATTTGACGCATGACTATCTTTCCCGTACTACTCAATATGATTATCTTTCTAGGGTTAAGGTTAAAAGGAAACATTTTGTATACAGCTGGTTAATATGTTACGTGTGATCATGAAAATTTTTAGGACCGAATGGTCAAAAGGCAAAAGAGTGAGGAGGCTAGTGGTAGGTATGTTTTAATATTATTGTGGTAAATCGTGTGTATGTAAAATAAGAGTACCAATCTTTTATTAACATTTTAAAATGTATTGTATTGCAGTAACAGTAGAATAATTTGTATAAGAGTAAATTCATAAATTAAGATGTAGAGGAAGCTGCTCCAGAAATAATATTCGCCGAAATGTAACAAACACGTCATAAAAATCGAAGAGATTTGTATTGCCCATTTCTGAATTATTTAAGCTTTCGTTCCCACTTCTTTTTGTGTATACGAAAGCAGAATTGTTATGACCTCCTAAACTCGGTCGCTCAATATACAACATAAAACTTCATGTAGGTATATTCCTTTTTGGTTATTTTAACACATACAATACTACAGCAAAGGTTTGACTAACTTATCCCGACCTACATTATACATGTAAACTTGCCCATTCAGTTGCTAAAAGTTCTGAATAATGCACCCTTTTCCATTCATAAAATGAGATAAAATTGCATATGCCAACACAACCCGTCCAAATTGGAAAGGCGTTATTATAATACCTTTGAGTCTTTATATTTCAGGTCGTCACCTTTCACAATAATATATCCCCATTAAAGCATTTTCACATCGGTTGCGATGAAGTGTTCCACATCAATAAATGTCATCTTTGTGCGAGGAGAGGCCTTACCGATACGTGAGTATCATTTTAAATATGCGATTATAGCGCGATCGAAAGTGTTGATACTTGTTACGTCGATTATTTTTATGTTTGATCTCCCTGTTCAAACTCCCTCGGCAAACAATGTTGCTCTGAGATATGAAAATTATAATATATTGATATAGTGAAAACTTAGTGTTGTATTTATTGAATGGTAATGATAATAAAATAAGTAGAGTGCAAATTGATATTTTAAATGGATTAAAAGCTCATTTAAATTCTTCTTCCCGCTTTTATTTTATGTATGCTTTTTAATCTGCTATATCACTCGTTTAGGAACAAAATATATTTAAATAAATACTTAATTCTCTATTTTTCATTTACAGCGATATATTCGTGAAGCACGTGGAGTCAGTTACAAAACTTCTGAAGCTATTAAGCCCCAACACAACCATCTTAATGTGGGACGATGGTTTAAGGAACATACCGATATACAAATGGGATAATATCATACAAAATCTGGACATTGAACCTGTATATTGGGATTATAGACCAAGTTTATCTGTATCTCATGTGAATTTTATGAAATATCATGAGAAATTTGGAAACATTTGGATAGCATCAGCCTTCAAAGGTGCGGATGGAAGGGTAGCAACTTTCCCAGATTTGAAACGACGTTTCCTAAACCATTTTAGCTGGTTAAGTTTAATGCACAATTATAAATTAGCTGGGACTAATGACGTGTATAGTTTCAAAGGAATTATACTTACCGGCTGGTCGAGGTATAGCCATATGGATCCGCCTTGCGAACTCTTACCTATAGCCATACCTAGTTTATATTTAAATTTATTATTAGTCAAACACTTTCAGACTGTTGGTTATTCCGAAGATGATAAACGGCTAACGCTAAATGAATATATCAGGAGGTATTTAGACAGTGATTTTATAGATAATGCCGAGTGTGATAGTACAATTAACATTGATTATTTAGATACAAGCCAATGTAATTTTGAGGGAAATGATTTGTATAATATACATAAACATCTAAGTATCATACATTCAGATATCACTTTTAATGTAAATGACGATGAAACTGGTTTGGCCTCTGTTGATTTTTATTCTAAAACTCATAATATTAATGTTAACAAAGTAAAAGAAGATATTAAATGGTGCAATGAAACTATAAGAGAATTATTGTTCGTAGAAAATAAGTTAAGGAACTCGTTGTCACCGTTTTACGATAATTTCTTTATAAACGAATATATTGATTATAAACTTCATAATTGGAAACATCTGTTGTATACTTTGTCTAAAAATTTAAATGATATGTTGATAGTAAGATCTTGGGATAGAAGACCATACGCATAAGACATTATATTCTTTTTAAAAATGTAAATAATATGTATGTATAATATATAAGTATTATTGTAATCTTATATACGGTCATTATATTGAAATTAAACATAATTTTAATATGTTATTTTTAAATTATTAAAAAGTTATTATAAAAAGTAAATTATAAAAATTTACGTAGTAGTATTCTTATCATTTTCAATGTAACGTGAAATAATAGAAACGGGAATAGCCTCGTTCACTTAGTGGAGCGCCTGGGGGTTTTGACCTCGGATTAGAGTTATAGTGAATGAATTAATACGATCGATGTGGGATATTGTTAAATAAGCTATAAATTGCAATGTTTACCCATTTTTTTTTGTGCACTCCATTGTTTCATTGTTTAAACAAATTATTGTGAAAAATTCATGTTTGACCATAGAGGGTGTCCCAAGAAGTAGTGATATACTGAAGCTGGGAGGTAGAGGACATAAAGGGCTATCCGAATCACCCCCATATAATTATATTATGCGATTTTTCGTATTTTCGGAGTTATGACGTTTTTTTCAAATTTTCACCTATCGCCGAGTACGTAGAGATTTTGATTTATGGTGACGTGAATTATGGCGGTAAATGCTTGATTTTTTTTTGTGTGCTAAGCTGAAAGAAAGGCCAATTCAGTATAGTAACATTTACTATCGTTAGATCTTCGAATGGAATAAAAAAAAAGAATTTATTGCCAAGAAAGATAAAATTACCCAGTATGTTCATAACTTCAAGGGCCCGTAAAAAATAAAATCACATAAAAAATATCCGTTTTGCTTTTTAAAAACTTACTCTATCTATGAGGTAGCTACCCTGAAAATTTCATTTTATTATTCATAAGGCTTCAATCGAAAAATTGAAATCTAAAAGTGGTAAGTGCAAAATTTTAATGCAAACAAAATAAAACCAATTACAAGGTGTTTAATTACAATAAATTTTCAAAATGACCCCCCCTGTTGCTCACTGCAAGTGCAACATCACCGGAAAAAGTTGTCTTTTTAACGTCTGAATACCCTTTTATTATTTTAATGGTTTCTTCTGCTACTCTCAATTTCCGGGTTAATTCGTCCAAATTGCGGCATTCTCTCGAGTAGACGAGGTCTTTGTAGTATCTCCATACAAAAAAATGCCGGCGTAGTCAGATTTCATACATCAACACTTCAACTTTGAATGAATCCATCATGAATTTTATAGCCGTCCAGAAAACCGATTATTATAGAGATTATATCGAGTATAACCGACTTAGAGACACTTGCAGCAAAATATCATTCGGATTATTATAATTTGCTGAAAAATTCAATTCACCTCAGTAATGTTGAAAAGAAAATTAATCTAAGTAGATGCAGCAATGGAGCAAATATACAAGTACCTACATAGAAGAGAATGATGATTGCCAATTTACCATGCAAAAGTTGAAAAACGTCATCACTACAGAGCATATCCCGGTAGAAAAACTATTAAAAAACGACTAATAGAACGCTTTCACGATGATATTATCATTTCAACTAAGTATTTGATGTAGGCAACAATGTAGGTAATTGTAATATATTTAAATAAACAGATTTGGTACTAATAATTTTTTTTCTTTTCATTAGTCGTAATTAATTACCTTATTTTTTTAAATTTACTCAATAGAGTACGTTTAATTTATAATTAAACCGGCCGAGAAATTCCATTGTACATAGCAGTTGTGGCTCCGCTCTCCCCTCCATGTTTTTCTATCTGTTTGAGATCCCTACTGCTATTTTTATACACAGGTATCTTTGAAAAATATTCCTATAATATGTCTACTCGAATAAAAAAAAGAAATACTGTTTAAAGTGAAAATATATGGTCAAACATTAATTTTTCATAACATTTTTTTTAAAACAACGAAACAATGGAGTGCACAAAAAAAATTTGGGTAAACATTGCAATTTATAGTTTAAGAAACAATATCCCACATCGATCGTATTAATTCATTCACTATAACTCTAATCCGAGCTTTTACGGTTTTGTATGCTCCAGGCACTGCACTAACTTTCCATTGCTTCAAATGAAATTAATTTAGTTTAACTTTTCAGTTTGCTTTAACTTTAAATGTACATAGATCTTTGTTGATTTTTTTCAAATTTTAGTAAGAGTTCCGTTCTAAGAGTATATTTATTTTAATTCTCAACGATCCGCACTCTGTAACCAACGAAGCAAGGTTGAACGAATAAAAATATTATCATATTGTTTTCTGAAACACTTAAAAGAAAAATTTAATATTCCTAAGGGTAAATTGAATATTATTTTGTCATTCTTTTGTTTGTGATCACAGAAAGCTCTTATGTTATTACAGAAACAATTTACTGCTCTAGGCGGGAAAAAGGGAACTCGAGATTTTAATAGCGGCAACAAAATTATTTATCTTCTTTATTATACAATTAAATGTCTGGTTTTTTTTTTTTTTTTTTTTTTTTTTTTTTA
>CAJQZM010029180.1:0-10410 GCA_907164665.1 Colias nastes | reverse complement strand
CAAAAATAAAAATATTTGTAATTTTTCATTAATTATAAAATATCAACTGAGTAAAATGTTTAGATATAGATTTAAGAACTATGATACTGTTGCAGTTTATCATAATTATTTTAGTTTGTTAATTATTAAGTTACTAATGGATACTGTTTTTGGTTTAAGGTTTATTAATCATTATTGGGGCAGTGTGGTGCTGAATTGGGGTATTGTACAAACGTTAGTATATATTATAATATATTATATCTTATTAATAATATTGTATGTGTCTTGTATAGTATTTAAAGAATATGTGTGTATACTTATATATTTACTTGTATTTCTTACTTATATTTATATAATTACAACACTATTAATTAATTCTAATGTTTATATTATGTGTAAAATATATGATAACATGCATTTGTATTATTTTTTATTAACTAAGAACAATTATTCTTGTTTATATAAAAAATTAGACACAATTATTATCAAATACAATACTTTTGAACAAATAACTATATTTCATTCATGTTCGATAGGGGAAACAGACTAAAAATTGGTTTTCTTAACCCTGGTTCTCTTAGCACTCGCCATGATGAGTTTATGGTGGCAATGGATCGTCACGCTGTCGATATCATGGCAATCAACGAAACATGGCTGCGTGAGGGAGAGGAAGGGCGAGCACCAAGCGTGCCTGGCTACCGCTTACGCCATATCCCTCGGCCACAGACTGTACGTTCGCGGGGAGGTGGGGTTGGATTTTATCTTAAATCGAGCTTGTCGTACCGCATATTAACACATCCAGTGACACATCCCGTTGAACAGATGTGGATAAAAATAACAAGTCGTGGACGCACAATTGTTATCGGTACTGCGTACCGGCCGCCGTGGTTAGACGTTGACACATTCTTTGATGCTCTCATTGACTCCATAGGCACATTCATTTTTAGTGACTATATTGTACTTTTAGGTGATTTTAACGTGAACGTATTGAACAAAAATCACAACAATACAAAAAAGTTATTCGAATTTTTACAATCAGCGGGATTGAACCAAATTGTGTCTCAACCTACTCATTTTACAAATGACAGTGAAACATTAATTGACTTAATTTGTACCAATGCAGGCGTATCTAGTGTAACAGTTGATCACATTGCCTCTCTTAGTAATCACTCGGTTATATCTTGCCATTTGAATATTTTAAAGGAACGGACAAAGCCAAGGTGGATCTCGCGTAGATGTATAAGGGACATAGATCACAATCATTTTAATAAATCTTTAATCGCAGTTGATTGGAACTACTTGTTATCAATAAAAAATGTCAACGATATCGTTACTTTGTTCACAAGTAGTATGGTAGAAATTTTCGATTCACATGCGCCTAGGAAAAATATATACGTCAAATTGAAACAGCCACCCTGGTTGACGTATAATATTAAACAAATGATGAAAAGACGAGACGAAGCTCAAGCCAGGGCTAAAATTTGTAAGACAGATAGTGCCAAAAACTACTATATCGATTTAAAAAAATATGTTGCATCTGCACTTCATCGAGAAAAAACAGCTTACTTTGAAACATACATTAATTCTAACATACAAAATCCACGCGCCTTATGGACCCATATAAAAGATAATGTACAGATTAAACTAAAAGATGACTTCACACTTCCAGCGCATATCAGTGACGCCAATAATATAAATACACATTTCCTAAATGTTCCTATCAATAACGCCGTACCAACATCTTACTTAGCTCACTTCAACGAACATCGCTTTATAAGCAATGCCTCTTTCGAACTGAAGCCTGTGAGCGAAGATACTGTACTTAAGGCATTAAAGAGTCTCAAGTCTCAAGCAGTAGGTATTGATGACTTATCTCTAGATATGATTAACCTCACAATATCACAGACACTACCTATCTTGACGCACATTATTAATGTATCTTTAAAAAGTAGTACATTTCCGGCGATGTGGCAGAGTGCATTGGTGCGACCACTTCCAAAGAAAAGTAATCCTGCATCTGTTAAAGATTTACGGCCTATCAGCATCTTGCCATGTTGCTCCAAAATTCTTGAAAAGATTGTTCACAAACAGTTAATGGATTATCTTGAGTCCAATAACATACTGCCCGACCTTCAATCTGGTTTCAGAAAGCGAAGAGGTACTGTAACGGCATTGACAGATGTGCTGGATAATATTTTATGCGAACAAGATTGTGGTAAAGGAACGCTTTTGGTCCTTTTAGACTTTTCACGTGCTTTTGACACCATAGATACTAACCTACTTTTATCAAAATTGGTCTATTACGGCTTTTGCCAAGATTCTGTTGCTTGGTTTAAGAGTTATCTTAGTGAACGTAGGCAGACTGTAGTGGTCTCTAATAGTGACGGAACTACTTCTCTTTCTCATTGTAGTCCAGTGAAACGAGGCGTACCTCAGGGTTCTATTTTGGGACCTATTTTGTTTGTCTTGTACACTGCAGATATAATATCGAAAATTAAGTACTGCCACTACCATATTTACGCTGATGATGTCCAATTATATACCTCTTTTAAACCTGATAAAACTGACGAATTCATACAAAAATTAAACGACGATCTGGACAGCATTTCAAAATGGTCAATAAATAACGCATTAGTGCTTAACGCCGATAAAACCAAATTTATGATACTGGGTACTCCTCAAATTATTAAAAAGATTGAGCAACAAACGTCGCTGTTGCATGTAAACGGAGTACCGTTAGAACGTGTGCGTGAGGCTCGGAATCTAGGTGTAATTTTCGATGAAGCACTTAGATTCGAAAAGTTCATAAATACGACAATCGCAAACTGCTTCTACCGATTAAAACTATTGTATCGCATAAGAAATTACCTAGATCCTCGTCTACGTCTCAGACTATGTGAGTCTTTGGTTTTATCAAAACTCAACTATGCGGATGTAATGTACGGTCCCCGTCTCCTATCTCGTACTAAAAACGCCATTCAACGAGTGCAAAACGCTTGCGCAAGGTTTTGTTGGGATATTCCTGCTCGAACGCACATCTCGCCTTATTTAAAAAAAGCAAACATCCTTAACATGGACCATCGTAGGCGTTTACATCTTGCATCTCTTCTCTTCGATGTGATCAGTACCAAAGCCCCAGCGTATCTCTATAATAAACTGACATGGATGGGATGTAATAATGGCTTATCTACTAGGGCGTCTCTCGTCAAACTGTCAGTGCCTAAACACCATACATCGACTTTTAAAGGTAGTTTTAAATATAGTGCGACTAAGTGCTGGAATAATTTACCACCTCCATTACGAAACTCGAGGACCTTATCAAGTTTTAAACATGGCTTTAAAAAACAGCTTCTTACCGAGTTTCGTAACCAGCCTTAGTCGCATAGGATATTACAGGGTACGATTGTGTTCATTGTTTATTGTGCTATATTGTATTTCATATCTATATTATATGTAAAAAATTATGTTATTGTGTTTTGTTTATATTAGCTATTATTATTAATTTGTACTTGTGTTGTGTATTCTATTAATAATTATATATTTATATATTATATCCATATTTAAGTATACATAAGAAATAATTTATAATATGTATATTTTATAACTCGAATCTATTGACTGGCACTCCAACAAGGGGCTACTGAAAATCAGCGCTTCACAACAAGTGCAGCACATGCTGAGTAGCGACCCTTTTTAGCACCACACTGATTAGGAATAAGTCACTATTTTTATTTTTTTTATTTTATTTGTTGCTTTTGTTTAGTTTGTATTTTTTTTTTTCTTTTATTATGTGTGTGGTGTTAAATAAACTTTTCATTCATTCATTCATTCATTCAATGAAGCTGCTTGGCGTATCTTTGGTTTCCCGATTCATGAACGGGATCCAGCAGTTGTTCAGTTAGCCGTCCATCTCGAAAACGGCCAGCGTGTATTTTTCACGAACGAGACAGCAATTGATCGTGCTGTAAATCCACCTAAAACTACACTCACTGAATTTTTCGAATTGTGTAATCGTGCGGATGATTTTGGTGCCTTTGCACGAACGTTACTCTATTCACAAGTACCATGCTATTTCACATGGGATCAAACAAAAAAATGGATACCCCGCAAGCAAGGCTCCCCAGTTGATGCATGTCCCAATTTATTTAAATCAAACGCTCTGGGGCGAGTATTTACAGTCAATCCAAAGCAAACTGAATGCTTTTATCTTCGATTGTTGTTGGTTAATGTTACTGGCCCATTGTCATTTCAAGATATACGGAAAGTGAATGGGCAACAGTATTCAACGTATAAAGATGCGTGCCTTGCACTCGGCTTGCTGGAAGACGACAACCAGTGGGAATGTATGTTTGCTGAAGCAGCATTAAATTGTACAGCAATACAAATTCGTCTACTATTCGCTATAGTGTTAACTACATGTTTTCCAGCTCGAGCACAGATATTGTGGGATAATCACAAAGATTCAATGACTGATGATATATTGCATCAACATCGTACACGATGCAACGATGTAACGATAACGTTCAGCGACGCTATGTACAATGAAGCATTGATTGCTATTGAAGATCTCTGCATTATAATTGCTAATTTATCACTCAGTCATTTCGGTATGAATTCGCCAGATCGAGCTGTATCTGATTTCATGAACACGGAAATGAATCGTGAAATGCAGTACAACACTGTAGAAATGGCGGCGATTGTTACTCGCAATGTCCCATTAATGAATGAGGAACAAAAAATCATTTACGACCGCATTATGCTCGCAGTTTCAGCAGGACAAGGTGGATTCTTCTTTTTGGATGCACCAGGTGGAACTGGAAAAACATTCCTTATTTCGCTAATTCTTGCTGAAATACGATCAAATAATGGCATCGCATTGGCCGTTGCATCGTCAGGCATTGCTGCAACTTTATTGGATGGAGGCAGAACAGCTCATTCAGTATTTAAGCTGCCATTAAATATTCAAAATAACCCTGACGGAGTGTGCAACATAAAAAAACAATCGTCCATGGCCACCGTGCTGAAACAATGTAAAATTATCATCTGGGATGAATGTACTATGGCGCACAAACATTCACTTGAGACGTTGAACAGGACGTTAAAAGATATCAAAAACAACGACAAACTATTTGGCGGCACTCTGTTAGTCCTTTCAGGTGATTTCAGGCAAACACTTCCCGTCATTCCACGTTCAACATACGCCGATGAGATTAATGCTTGCTTAAAATCATCTACACTGTGGCGTAATGTTGAAAAAGTACAGCTGAAAATAAATATGCGCGTTCAAATGCTTCAAGATCCATCCGCTGAAACATTCTCAAAACAACTCCTAGATATCGGTGATGGAAAAGTAACTATAGATGAGACTGGATGCGTAAAATTACCGACAGATTTTTGCACAATCGTTGACTCGCAAGACACTCTCATTGAAAAAATATTTCCCGATGTACACACACAGTACTTAAATCATGAGTGGCTTGCAGAAAGAGCAATTTTAGCGGCAAAAAATGTAGACGTTGACAATTTGAATCTGAAGATACAACAGTTATTGCCAGGGAACTTGGAATCATATAAATCTATTGACACAGTTTGCGATGCGAGCGAAACTGTAAATTTTCCGACAGAGTTTTTGAACTCACTGGATTTGCCAGGTGTGCCACCGCATAATTTACAATTAAAGGTTGGATCTCCGATTATCATGCTTCGCAATTTGAACCCGCCACGGCTGTGCAACGGTACGCGATTGGTCATTCGAAAATTAATGAAGAACGTCATCGAAGCTAGCATTTTAAATGGAAAGTTCCGAGGTGAAAACATATTAATACCACGGATTCCTATAACACCTACGGATGTGCCAATTCAATTAAAGCGTGTTCAGTTTCCAATTCGATTGGCATTTGCCATGACCCAAGGCCAAACGATGTCGGTTTGTGGCTTAGATTTAAGCACGCCATGTTTTTCACACGGACAATTATACGTGGCATGCTCTCGAGTGGGTAAACCATCAAGTTTGTTTGTGTTAGCTAAAGATGGGCTAACAAAAAATATTGTTCACGCTGTAGCATTAAGAGACTGATATTTTTGATAGTGTTGCCGTTCTTATCGAATAATGATACGTATATATATATTACACAAATAAGTTATGATGAATTATTAATAAATATAGTGCTTGGCGTTTGTTATTTCTATATTCCCTTATCGTTCACAGCATTACACACCTATTTTGTGCATATACCACATCCTTACACACTTAAAATAGATTAGTTATTTTCTGTCGGCACTAGAAAGTACATAGAAATTATTTATATGGCAAAACAACGTTTGCCGGGTCAGCTAGTATTATTATAATACTATATTATTGCCCGTTGTATTATGTTTGTCTGAAGTATCTATACAACAAGCAATTTTATTTTCTACTAGCGGTCCGCCCCGGATTCGCCCGTGGTACATATTTCACAATAAAAGTTAGCCTATGTTCTTTCTCAGGGTCTAAAGATTGTCTGTGCCAAATTTCATCAAAATCGGTTGAGAGGTTTAAGCGGGAAAGCGTAACAGACAGACAGACATAGTTACTTTCGCATTTATAATATTAGTAGGGATTGGAATGTTAGTTTAGAGACTTATAAAGTGAGTCATCTGCTTATGAATCAACTGGGGAGTACACGGAAGCTACCAGATATCAAATAGATAAGAATTATCAAAATCCGTTCACCCAGTCGAAAATTCTGAGATAACAACGACTGAGAACCATTTTTGAAATCGGTTAAAAAGATATTATATGTATCATAAAGATTAATATAACACAGCCAGATTCACGTCATCCTCCAACATCTAGATTATAATATAATATAAGCAGGAAATTACATCCATACATTCATATCCTCGCCAAAAATAGAAGCCACGAGTAGAGATCACACTCATTTGATTTACAACCAAATATCTTCATACGTGACGCCTAACGTATGCCTGTCACGTAAAATACGACGAAATAGCTTAACAATTTGCAAGGAGTTCAGTATTATTATGTCAGCGCTTTTCTAAAGGGATATCAAGTTCTTGGAAAATTGCATCAGTATGAAAATTTATGCTTCCGTGAATGTCATGCGAGTGAACAAATGGGGTGGATTTGGATTGAGTATTTTTAAGTAACTATGCTAGTTTTATATTACACTAGCTGCTCCGTGCGGTTTCACCCCCGTGGCTCCACTCCTGTTGGTCGTAGCGTGATGATATATAGCCTATAGCCTTCCTCGATAAATGAGCTATCTAACACCGAAATAATTTTTCAAATCGGACCAGTAGTTCCCGAGATTAGCGCGTTCAAACAAACAAACAAACTCTTCAGCTTTATAATATTATAGTATAGATGTACTAGCCACTTAGGGATAATCAATTGAAGATAGAGTAGAAATATATTAAAAGAGGACAAGGATTGTTTAAAAAGACAAGTATGTCGTCTTAAATATGCAGTCCTCGTTGTATTATGTAGAAAAGATATAGCCGATATTATAGTTACAAAATTGCTCAATAAATAATGTATAAACTGTATATTAACAGACATAGAATTGTCATTTAAATAAAGCACAGATGTAGAATACATAACAAGACATGAAGACTACTTTTTTAAACAACTACGTTAGAATAAATAACAAAAGTTACATTTAGTTTATCAGTTTCCTGGAAGCACTTTAAAACTTCGTAACGAATCTCACTTTTACAAGTTTTACAAGCTTCCAATAAAGTTTACATAATCAAACTGTACTTTGTTTTCACGTATAACAAGTCGTAGTTTATTATCATTTGTAAAGTAAAGATAGAATTTCATTATATCTTAACGCAAGACCGTTATCAGATCGAAGACTTTGACTTATCGGCTAGGATTGCTCTCACGAGTCACAATGCTTCAACGGAACGACCTTATAGTTGAAATTGATATTTTTTGTTTTATGGCATTCAAATGCTTTATAGATATAAATTTATAAAGAATAGAAAAAATTCGATCACACGACCGACATCACGACCTTATAGTTTATTATTTAATATTTTTGGACAAATAAATTGTCGTTTAATATTGTATAAAGCCGCCGGCCTGCATTCAGCGGCAAGGCGGTCTGAAACCCGGCGGCATAAGCCAGCGGTGCGCGCGTGTGGATGCGCCAAAAGATCAGACAAAATGACATTGCCAAGCATCCTTTCCCTCAAAATAAAAGATTTCTTAGTTCTTCCAACCAAGAAACCAGGCCATCGACAGATGGCCAGGTTTCTGAACCTGACACAGTAGTCAATTTGGAGCGCTCGGCTGCCGTAGAGGATCCGGAAACAACTACCGATTGGGTCAAAGTTGGTCACAAAAATAACCAACGTCCAGCCCGACTATCTAGGGACGTGCTTCGAGGTACGGCAGCGCCTGGTGCAACAATGTTGCACGCTGCTGAGCGTCGCAGGTACCTTCATTTGTTTTATGTACGTGAGGGTACCACTGAGGAGCAGGCCATCTCGTGAAGATATGTGGAGAAGATGTTTGTACCGTAGAGGCACTTAAAGCTCGCGGCCACTATGCGTCGTTTAAACTAGACGTCCCATCCAAGCTTTCTGAGTCTGTAATGGCCCCATCAAATTGGGCACAGGACATTTGTATCAAACCTTGGAGGCAGAACTTTCGTGCCAAGCAAAATTCCGAAACAAACTAAAATTATTCAGGTCTTTTACCAAAATGTGCGTGGTTTACGGTCAAAAACGACAATATTTAATAAAAACATGTTGATGAGTGATTGTGATATAATAGCTCTCACGGAAACATTCCTAACCAGTTCAGTACTCTCCGGTGAGTTGTTTCCCCCTGGATACGAAGTGTTGCGCGCGGACCGTGCTGGTGACGTAGGCTGGGGTGGTGTGTTACTGGCCGTACGCGACTGTCATAGCGGCAGTACACATGGGGCCAAGGCGTTGGGCCAACGTGTTGGGAAAAAAATGAAGGATATCAAGATTCCTGTTCACACATTGGCGTACTGATCATTCTGCATTGGCGCTTCAAAGATGGACGTAGTCCGTAGAAGTTCTTGCAGCCGCGGCAATTTATTTATACAGTGCGTTTAATTATTACGTACATGTGCACCAATAACAAAGAGTGTACTCTGCCGTCTGCGATGATACCATTTTCCAATCTCTATTTTCCTTTTTTTTATTTCTGTATAAATAAAACATTATTAAAAAATATGTTTAGATTTTTTCAAATGTTTAAAATGTGTACATTTTACATTTAATTTAATTTTAACTACCTATAAAACGAAACTTTAAAGATTACGGACGGATGTATTGATTGGTGATATTTGATAATATTATTTATGTAATAAAGCACAATTTGATCAAAATCATGCTCATTGTATATTGTTTTTAATTTTTAAGAACAAGTAACTGTTTCATACTATTTTACTCATTTTATAAATATATTCATTTTTTTTATCGAAAATGTATGAAAGTGAGTTATGAGAAACATCTAGAATAATATAATAAATAGAAAATAAAACATCTAATTTATTGAGTCATATGGTTTTTATTTTTGTGTAGTTCATGCCGTGGATTCCAAATTATTCCTTCATGTCGATACAATTCTACGAATTGTAAAACCTCATCTGCTTGTCCACATCGGCGCCGCCATCGCTATCGGAACATGGAAACGTAAATTTCATTGACGCGCAACGATACTGTCTCCGCTGACGAGTAACAACAAACTGAACAAGACACCAACGTGTGAACGCTGTTTGCGGAGCGCGCCAAGATCCTTTGAAGTGTGCACAAAAAACCGACAACATTCGGTTGGCCTGCCAATATTGGCGCCAACTAGGCTAATGAAGCCAACATACCGCCAAGTAGCTCTCTACACGTTGGCCCAACCCATTGGCCCAACACGTTGGCCCACCATTATACGTTGCACAGACTTACAAATGTTGATGGGCTTACGTCGGACATGGAGATAATATTTGCTATTGTTAGTTGGAAAAATGTAAAGTTCTTGTTCTGTGTTGTTTATCTTCCACCCAACTATAATGATCACCAATATCTAAGTGTTTTGAATTGTATAGAAAATGTTATATGCCAACATCCTGACCTTGAAATAATAATAGTTGGAGATTTTAATCTTAACTCATGTAGTGTAAATGTAAAAAATAATTTTGACTTCTTCTGTGAATTTTGTGAATTGACTCAATTTAATAATGTATGCAATAAGTATGACGGATTATTGGATTTGGTACTGAGTGGGCTTGGATCTAATAATATTTCGGTTTCAGGAAATGTTGAGCCTCTAGTTCAACCAGACGCGTATCATCCGCCGTTATTAGTAAAAGTATCTTTTTTGCGTTGTGAATTACCAACTGTTCAGTCAGCTCCTTCGACATCTCGACCTAATGCACCACCAAACTGGAACTTTCG
>CAJQZM010029176.1:0-26022 GCA_907164665.1 Colias nastes | reverse complement strand
TCTTTGAAAAACAAGACTCAAATTACAAGAACCGCAGATTTTTATTAGGACAAAGTATTCGCACTTCGTTAAATTCCCGGTTCGCAGTGTTAATTGCTTTTGCTGTTGTCGTAAAAAGAGAACATTCGGGAAGGCTTTAGTTTTTCCGATCGATTGGAGCGTAGAGGGCGATAGGCGTTAGGGTGAGGCAAAAAGCATGATCGTAACAGTACAGATAATATAATACTATAGGTAATAGCTCCAGCCTAATCCAAGATAAGGCAGGCGTGACCGCTGTGCGATATGCGTCTTTATTAGGCTGACCTTTGAAGGGCACAGAGACATTCTCCTTCAGTTTTAGATTTTTCATGCATAAAAAAAGACGAACTTTATAACTTGCCAGACAACGTTTTCAACGTTAGTTTTGCTATCGATATTTTGCAAAATTGTGAGCATGTGGAATAATTTATATTTTCAGACTGGAAAATATTATCATGATTGATCCAATATAAATAAAAAACAAAAAATCCTATTCTGTTAAATATTTTTTCAATAGGCTGATCCAATTTTGTTTTAATCAACTCGACTTTCGAGGGTTCTCAAATTAAAATAACAATAGCGGGACGGAGTTTACTGTTAACAAGAATTGTTTTAATATACCATACATTGTCATAAGACAATTATGTTTACAAAGGAATTTAAAAATATGAGCTTTTGCTAGTAATACACAAATTAAAATAGTATACATATTATAAAGCTTTTAAAGGTTGTTACTTGTTAATTAACGTTAAAGCTGTACAGCGACGGAAGATTCCATTAACGTACAAATATTAGCTCATTTATTACGGTTTCGTATTATGATGACAGTATGACCTCATCTATTTCTGAAATTAGCTGTCAGTACATCTGCCTCATTTATTATTTGTCTGTACATTATGTGCCCTGAATGTTTGAATATGAAACCGAATTATCTATACAATCATCGGTACTAAAATCATATAAAATTCTTTAATACTACATTTACAATGTTATTAATTAAAATTAAAATTTTATTTTTATTAACTTGACTGATTCCTCATCAATCTTTTGTCATTGTGTCATCGATGATTAAAAAACGTCAATTCCATTTTCAAATTTACGCGCCAGAACGTGCCAGAACCTAATACAATAACATACGGAAAATTAGAACACGTACTGATATCGTAGGGAAATATTTCTCAAAATGCAATAAAGAGTATCATATCTTAGCGGGATTGAAAGCCAGCTACTCTTTGTTCTAAGCGCGTCACGTGCTAAAGCTTTTTATTATACGTGCTCTATCCTTGCGACGGTGAGAGCTCTACGGCGCGTGTTCTGAAGAGTCATTCCGTTGCAAATGAAGCCCTCCCGTGCTCAAGGAAACCACTATTATCATATAACATTGTTTTAATAAGTGTTTAAAGTTGGAATTACTTTTATTGCTACATTAGAAGATGAATGGCGATTCTTTGAGAACATGAGTTAATAAGTGAGTTGATAAGTTGTAACTTCTGAATTTTCTTAAAGTTACATATTAAATTAAAAACATGGAACATAAATATACTCGTGTACCTGCGTTATAAGGTAAATACGTGCAGTTTTCACGTTTGATTTAATTGTAAGCAAACTTAATTACATACTGTAATCAGAGTAAAGTTGTGAATAAAATTCGTTGAACATATGTAACTATT
This sequence comes from Colias nastes, assembly GCA_907164665.1. Classification (NCBI taxonomy): domain Eukaryota; kingdom Metazoa; phylum Arthropoda; class Insecta; order Lepidoptera; family Pieridae; genus Colias; species Colias nastes. The sequence continues at coordinate 24,334 of CAJQZM010029176.1, read as the reverse complement.
TACTTTCAGGTTTAATTAAAAATTTATACGGAATCATGTAATTTCGAGCTATGAATGTAATCCTGTAAATCATTATGCAAATGCAAAATGAACTTAATGAAGAGCGTAGAGACACGTTCCAATTGGAGAATGTGACACAAATCCCCGCAATCAGTGAGACGACTGACGATGCGACGCCTGACGATGCATTCGTCAAAGAAATTGTATTCAATTATTCATTCAATTCAGACCCGCTTTTAATATTAATGAGTCTTTAATTATTGCTGAATGCTAATCATAAATTTACATTACCGTTCGCTAAATGTTATTATTTAGGGCTAGAATAAATTAATACTAAACATTCATAATTCATTATATTGTTATTTCTTGTACTAGATTCCAACAGCCTTCATAATTAAAACAAAACCTAATAATACATTCAATTGTTTGTAAACACTGAGGCACAAAATATCTCACTGCATTACACGATTGCAGTTGGAAGCTCGCCAACATTTAAAGCGTTCTTTTATCTCTTGTCAACCAAAAAAATAAATGTGTGCATTTACGTATGTCACGGTATTTACTAGTGATGACAATGTTATTTTATTGTTGTATTCACTTACAGTGTTTGTTCACAGGTTCCGTGGTAGCGGTAGAAGTTCACTTCGAGAATAAAGACAGTGGATTTTTTCTGAAACACACGGCGAGATGGAATGGAGCTGGACCTCCACCGGAGCCGATGGGTACCGCTCTACCTGGCGCCCTTCTTTCTCTAGACCGTTTCACGGTTCTGCAAGGTTCAGCTCCGGCGTCAGTTAGAGCGACTTACGGGCCTTTTTCAACAAAGCAGACAGTGCCGGCTCGATATGCCGTACCTGATCCGTTAGAACCACCTCGAAGGAACGCAACATTACTTGAGTTACAAGACGCGACTGCTCATAGGCTCGACGTATCCGCCCACCTTGTATTCAGAGAATTACCACGCGATGCTCCTGTTCTGCGGGTTTTATTCCACACTGGTGGTGAAGGAGGTGCGCGTAGAGCTGCTTCACGACTTCGCAGAGTGTGCATAACACTACATGCAAGCTTAGGATCAAAAGTGTTAACCGCAACATGTGGCCCGGAAGGAGAAGAAGGTGCATGTCTTGCAGAGTTGACTGTGCCTGCGGCTTGGTGGCCCGCTGACGGCAAGGGTAAAAGGCCTCCACGAGCGCTTAAATTAGCTTATAGTGCAGCAGAAGCTAATAGTGGTGAAACTGGAGAAGGAGTATGTGGAAAAGTGTCAGTTCAACCCGCTTGGCCCTTGGGAACTGTGACGCTGGCCGGCGCACGTGCTGGGTACAGAGAGGCTCGGGCAGGCGACACAGCACTCCTTTTGCCACGCGCACCGTTATATCCTCATTTTCGCTTGCACATTCCTTTTGTGGTTCGCCGAGATGCGAGCCATTCTATCGGACATGTAGTAATCAGGTTAGTATTGTTCTAAATATCCAATTTATTACAGTTAAAGTGTTAACTTACTGTTAATCAATTGTTAATAACACATGAATAATAATAATTCTAGGTTTATTGAATTAATTTTTATGATCGATTTGATTCATATTTTATATATTTACTTTCAAATTTCTATTCGTATCAAATGAGACACGAGACAAAAATTATTTTCATATCCTTGTTTACTTACTTCAAGTAAAATCAATACCAATCAGCGCTACCGAGTTATAACGGTCGTATAGTAAAGAGCCTTTAGAGAGCTCTTAAGTCCTGACATTGACGTGCAAATTGCTGTCACCATAAAACCTCTTTGAGTTGACATCAACTACGGCCCACGTACTCTGTAAAATAACTACATATTATAGAAGAGGTTACTTATTATGTTGGTACAAAAATACCTAAGTGGGTAACTATTTGTAAAGTTACATATGAATGTGTAAGGAATAAATAGCTTTCTATATTTTTTTATTATAGGTAATTTTGTAAAAGCTTCCTAATATCGCTCTTGATATTTGTTATATTAGCTTACATGTCTTCATTGAGATTGAAAAATTAACAACTAGGTTTATTGCTTGAGCCTGAGCCAGAACAACTCGATATTAGAACTACGTTAATGAAGAGCTTTTAAGCAGTGCTTGACTTTTCGTTCAAAATCAGGTCAACGCGACATTTTAAATTCTCGATAATTTTTGTCACTTTAATATAAAAAAGTGAAAGGTTTTTTTGCTATTATTAAGAAAAACATTATAGAACAATTATTCAAATATCTGTAAACCAGGTAATTGGAAAAAGTCTTTCATCAAAGGCGAAAAGCAAAAAATAAAGGTTGGAAGGAAGAACATCGCAATTTAAATAATTAACTATTCAATCTAGCTTTGTTTAATGAATTACAATTTCAGATTTTTTCCTTCCCGATCGTTCGACCCGATTCGAACATTTTGTTGACTTTACGAGCTGACTTTTACTTGCTATCTTAGTAAATTTGCAAGTCACTAATTGAATAAATTCCTTCCTTTGTTTATCTTTAATCATAAAGAACGTGACTTAGAACAGTAATGGTGTTCAGATTTGCGAGAGAAATTATTATAGTAAAGCTAGGTTACACGTAATGTATACGTTAACATAAATCAATCATTTGTAAATATGTTAAGAGATATAATTGTTATTTGTTCGCGCTGATTGAGTTTATTTGATTGCCTATGGAATAGAAACAAATATGTACAACAATGAAATGCCTGAAAAAATTCACTGAATTTAAACAAAGCGAGAACGCTGTTGTTATTGTTTTTCAAATATTGAGGATTAAAAAGCATTTCCACTGTTTTAATGGAAAGTGAAATTGAAAAATAAACGATTGTTTTGGCAGGATGAAAGTGAAATCTGGTTTGAGGTTGGTGAGTGTGACAGCGTCGAACTCTCACTGGGCGGTGACTGCGGAGGTGAAGCCTAGGAGCGCTACTGTGACTGCCACCCGACTTGAGCAACCACTTCGAGACGATAGTGGGTTAGAACTGTAAGTTTTTCTTTAATAAAATATATAATAATTAATAATAATAAGCACAAGAAAATAAGACTTTAAATGTTTTTCAACATTGACTCAAACTTTTTCACAATATGTTATTAAAAAATACCGATTTATGAAAGAGTTAATATAAATTAATAAAATTTCCTGCTTCAACTTGAAACCTAATATATTACCTGATTAAAAAGCTAAAAAATATGGTAAGTAATATTTTGAGCTTTTGAAGAATGAAACTTCGTTGCTAGAAAAGTAACTCAGTTAAAGTTAACAGTTGAAATAAATTCGTATAAGTTGAAATAGTTTCGTATTTTCGTATAATTTTAAATAAAAGTAAACAGTCGATCACGAAGTTTGGTATTTTTAGCTCTATACAAGAATACACATTTTTGTCAAAACGAAACATTTGAATAATAGGTATTCAATGCGAATGGTGCTACTTCGATATAAAAATGAATTTGAAAAATATTGTAAATGTACCTATCTAGCAGATACAATTTCATAAAGTAAACGAAACGCATTCCAATTGAAGAAAAGCAATTTGAGAAAATAAGTTTTATCTTCATAAAGTTTAAATAAAGTACAAAGTTAGGCAGATCTCGGTAAATTTCCCCGAGGATACATTAAAGAGAAAACCTTTTGTTCACTTGATAGTTAAATTAAAATGCGGCTTCTAATAATACGTTATTTTAGACAGCCTATTTTTCTTGTTCGTCATTTTAACGAACAACTCATTTTATTTATATTTAAAGTTAATGTTAATTCTTTTACTAGATGAATTTAAGAGTCCTTATCGATTTTAGAGTGATTTTTACTTGTTTCTGTAATTCTTTAGACGCTCGTTTAGCAAAACTAAATTAGTAACAATGTGTGATGATATCTTAAATTAAAGATTCATTCAATATCTAAAATACGTTCGAGACAATTTATTGATATTCATTGTCCAGTTTGTTTAATAGCCAATAACCTAAGGCGTGTTTCAATTTTTTCCATGCGGGACGTTCGTGTCTTTGTATTTTACACGGAATTTAATAGAAGAAGTTTTTTTATAAAATATACTACAGTAAAGACACTGAGACATCCTAAAATATGTTCGAGGCAATTTATGTACTTTTATTGAAAAATTCAAAGAACATCTAAGTTAAAATAGCCTTACTTTGATGAAATTTTATGCGTATATGGCGTCGAATTTCTAGTTCTTACAACAGAGTTAAAAAAAAATAAAAAATACACACTAAATGATAGGTTAATGCTTAAAAATTTGCAATACAAAAAATACATATTATATGTTTTATGAAAGAAATGGAATAATTTAAAGTTCTCTAGAATTTTCGATTATATACGGGAGCGCAAACGTTGTTACGGCAGATCTATATAATCGAATATTCTAGAGAATTTTAAATTATACCATTACTTTCATATAACATAGTAGTTAGTTTTTTTAAACGAGCTCCTAAAGAATTAAAGTAACAAGTCAAAATCACTCTTAAAATCGATACGGCCTCTTAATCAATTTTTTGATTAACTTTAAAATTGTCTGATGTTGTTTTGAATCATATACAGTCAATGTTTAAACATTCATTTAAATAGGTACATTGTTAATTTTTCACTAGTTTAACATTTGCAATGAACACGTCGTTCTTGGCAGGGTTTATTGGCACAGTGCCTATTTAAAATGTTATGTTAAGTTCAAAGTAAGAAAAGTCACTGTTTACAATGATAAATCTAATTATTATTTATGTACCCGTGCAAAAATATCTTTAGATATTAGGTATATTAATGGATGGCTTGGTATAAATTGCACTTAAAACGATTATGAGATAAATTGCTATAGTTATAGATATGTCAATCTAACTCTATCCCAGATATCATCTAACAGAAAGACGTTACCTTGACATTCATAATCCTAAATCAGATTGCATATCTAAAATCAATACCACAAATTAGTTCCATCAATCCTTTCAAATATTGAATAGCTACTAATTCCATACAGGGACGAAGAAGACACTAGTGGTGCGGGTGGTCCAGGATGGGAAGAAGTTCTAACATGGTTAGTGGAAGTCGGTGCTGAAGGAGAAGGTGACGCTGAAGGTTCAGAGGGAGAATCAGGTCGTGGTACAGCTCGTATCAGCTGGTCAGCAAGAGTATCGTCTACACCTAGTGGCACTTCCACTACCGAAGAGACCCCTCATGAACATCGAGTGAATACTCGACTGGATATTGAAAAGGATGATATACAAGCTGTATTGCCGATTTCTAAGGTATGTATTTTTAGTACATGTTATTTACGGTTAAAAAATTAATCTTGTTATTTATAAAGATTGTGCTGAGTTAAAATGTAAAGTAAACTTTAAGCTTCGAATAAAATTTAAACGTATAATAGTATTAATATTAATAGTACAAATAATTAGTGAAAACAGAACCTATTATGTTTTTAATAAGTGGATAACTTAATTTTGAGTACATGATAATACATCTTTGCATAGTTATTAAAATCATTATTACAAAATACCATAGTTCGTTACTCTTAAACTCATTAAACGGTTATAAAGTTTCCAATGAGCTACGATAATGTTTAACCTGATTATCATGCTATTATAATTCACTTAATTTTACGACTACCTCGATCGAGTCTGCCGCACGAAATTCACAATTTATTAAGACACCGATAGTAAAGATAAATTAAGTAGTTTCATCCTCAATAATTAATGGATCAGGGGAGCGAAGAGCACTTTTTAAGGTATTAACGCAATAACGATATCTTTATTGACTCTCAAAGGTTCTTAGATTGACTGAGGATTACCAACTAATTGGGTTGTAATGGTATCGTATCGAGAGATAATATAATACTTAAACACTCACCTTGGCTTTTTAGTATTATTACTGTTACACGATAAGATCACTATCGAGTATTAACCTAGATTGCTAAAATTAAATCAATAAGTATCAAATGAAACAAGTCAAGTACGTACCGTATTATTTTATGTACCTTTTACCTATCCGCCTAGATGGTTTTAAATTACAAACCTCAACACATTGATATTTTATGAATGTAGAACCTGTGGTAGAACTAAACTAAACTATTTTTTGACAACATACATATAATATAACAAACAAAACAAACAAACAATAACTTTATTTCCAAAATATAAGATAGGTACATAGAAATTGACATAAATAATAGTTTAGTTTATAAAAAAAAAAACAGTATAATTTAAACCTCTAAGTATTTACCAGGTGTAACGTTTAAGAGGTATAATATGTAAAAAAACCACAACGCTATTACCGTACGATCCATTTCCTTATAATTAAATTTACCCGCTTAGTGGGCACAGACTATAAAATGAAGCTATTATAATAATCTTCTTGTGTGGCTCGTAAATTGAAAACACTTCTATCAGTGAAATATTTCTCTAAAGTTATTAGCGTCAGTTATTAAGTTTCCCATCGGGCAATCAGCGGCCATGCGGTTTCATTGATGGACAAAACTCATTCTCACTCGTGATGGAATATACCTAACAGATAATTAAAACAGTCGTAGCCGATACAAATGAATCGACAATTGAACTAACTGTAAGTGCGTGCTCTCAGTTAGTATGATATCATTTTATTGCCGCAACATATATGTATAGAAGTTATTGTGAGCCGTTATCTTTCAAATTAATTAGGATACATAAATGCCGACACTTAAAATATGTGGTTTATATTGTTGTAGTTATTTTCTGATATATTATGTTCTTTGCTTCAATTTACTCGTGTATTTTATGTCATATTGCTATCTGTAGAATAGATGTTATAGGACGTAGAAATTTAAAAATACAAAATCTTCTAAGAATGAATTTAAATTTCCCTAGCTTTAAATTGGAGCATTTCACATTTTGTATCCAGAATTAAAAGTAAAATCTAGTATGAATATTGAATATCGTATTCAAATAATAATAGAGGTTTCATGCTTACATTATTTCGCCTATCCAAGCCGGTCTATAACGTAGGCTTCATTAAAAAATTTATACGTGTAACAATTTAAACTACATAGTACATATTTAATATAATCGATACTTCTCAAATTCTGTAATATAATTATTATACTAATAATAGTATGTACGCTTTTCAATATAAAAAAAATTGATTGACTGTAGGATTTATTGAAAATCTTTGAATTATTATTTTTTTACCACGGTACGGCGTAATATAAATTATCTAATTCCGAATAATTCTATGGGGTCTAATCCCGCCCGGGATGTGATTTTTTCCCATTCTTTAAAATTTCTCATTTATAAAGCAAAATTGAATGCGACATAAATAAATATCTTTATATTTGTTTAGAACTGGGAGGTGTTAAACACAGCAGTGCTCACGGGTCGCCAAGTATCGCAAGCGATGAAGGTGCTGATAGTGTCGCAGGCGGGGCAGGTCGCTGACGTCACGCTCCAGAGCTCTTGCCACTCGGAGGACGAGAGCGTCCTCAAAGTGAGTAACACAATTAATAGTGGCCGTAATGGGTGCGCACTTCAATAGATTGGAGGCCATATCGATCGAAGGGTCGCTCTATTTGCTGATAGTCCACTTATAACCACATCTTACACGTACTTGTGTCAAGGTGCTAAGTGATTAATGTTAGACATTATCGACCTAAAAGCACCCACCATCCAGTATAAATATTAAAGCCTCTTAGGTCATTAAAATGCTGATCAGTACTTCTCCGCACAGAAAAATGTATACAGACGAAAAATTAAGTGTTCCTGACTTGTTAAGTGCTCTCAATAAATTTTCCTCAAGAGGTCAAATGTTAAGGGACATTTTCGAGGCCTCGTAAAGTACGGAAGGTTAATTGCCTTTCTGAAAAGAAAAATCTATTCACAAAATTCATCCCATAAGGGTCATTAACGCCCAAGAGCACGTACTTATACCAATACCCATTCTTCTCTTAAATAGGTGTCGTCATCGTGCAGTTCCGTCTATGTGGATGGATCAGAAATTCGAGGATCTTCAAACGCTTCAGTGATTGTGAAATATGGAACATATACCGGTCTAGCAAGATTCACTGTTTGGATGCCGGAATACCCGCTTGAAATCGACGTGGATGATAATAGACTATCACAAATTAAAGGTAATGCATTCTATTTAATCTACAAAACGTATGTGTATTAAAAATAACAATTGCTCGTTAACAAAACGAAATGTTTTTCTGAACATTTCTGTTGCGTTCCATTTATTATTCGGCCGATGGGAGCCGTTTCGTGTTTCATGTAAGGAAACAATGTTAAAATCGTCATAGTTTTTTTTCATACGCGAATGTACAACCTACATTCCATCTGCATATTGACCTAGATGGGGCATTGTTTTCTTCCCAGGTTGGAAAGTTTTAGATGAAACGAACGCTAAAGACAGATTAAAAAGGTCTCTTTCGTCGAGGGGGTGGGGTGCAACCAGACCCGATGGCCCTAATACCTTGACGGATCAGCGCTCTTGCCGGCTCAGATACCAACAAAGCAACGTCGAGGTTTGTACTAAATAACGCTAAAAATACAATAGATAATTTAAATTTTTAATATTAAGTCCATGACGTAAGTAGCGTACGAATCAGGTCACATCAAAACAATAAAAACTTTACTTGACCTAGCCTTGTGTCGATAAAACTCAGCAGTTCTCACTGAAATGTATCGTCATTTTGTATAAAAGTTACTATTTATAGAATCTTTAGATATAGACAGATTGAAAACCGAATGGTGTTTTAATCTAAGCAATGTCGGTTTAACATAAATTTTATACGTACTTAATAAATATTCAAGCAATTTACTATAAGTAATGAATGAAACTAAATACTTAGCTTTAGATATTTTTCGCTTAAATTGTAGCAGAGCTTAATAGCTACAAGAAATCGATTAATACGATACCGGTGCAATAAATCATCTGTGTACTTCAGTATTTTATTTACGACGATAAATTATTGGTAATCTGTGTCAACACATTTTGCATCCTGGAAGTTAGCCAATTTATGCTTTAGACAAAATAAGTCGAACATGGCCATCCACCTAAATTCCTATATTATGTATAGAAAATAGAATAACGGATCTTTGAAGTAGCTATGAATTTGGCACTCTATCAAACGGATCCTGTTTTTAGGGATATCTTTTTTTCTTGCATTTTTATTCGATAGAATTGGTTATATCGAAGAGTAACCGGAAGATTATTTTAGATTGATATCGTTGTTTCTCCTCTCTTACTATATTATTTTATGCTATACATATTATGACCTGAGTTCACTTTGGATATTTGGATAGATGTTGACACGTGTTGTGAACACGCAAAAACTATTGAACAAATTTTGATGATATTTGGAGTGTTTATGTATCAGCTTTTGACGACTTACGTTTCGAGTTAAATTTTATTAGTCCGGAATGAACTCGAATATCTAATAAACATTACAAAGCTATAGAAATAGTAGTTTTCGTCCACGAATTTCTCCACTTTTTTAGTTATGTTAGGAACATATAAAATGGTACGTCATAATAACATTTTTATTAATTATGCAGTACCTAACAAAATGTTAATTCACAGGTATACGCGCGTTTCCTAGCCAAGGACCACGACTCAGGTCGGGTCTCCTACTTCGTGTCCCGTCGCACGTGGCTCAAAGTGACGGAACTAGTGTTATCGCTTATGCGTGTATCGGACCCGCGTATCGCATCACTACGGAACCGCGTGTTACAGGGACGCAGTACTGGACGCACTGAGGTGCAAGTGCTGTCGCCTATAACTGGTAATATTACGTATTTTTTGAAGTTATACTTCTTTTGGCGCGATGGAGAAAAATGATGAGAGTGAATTTTTACGATGCGCGCGCACACCGACACCTAAATTTAACAGCATGAAGTTAGTTCTAGGTGGTATGAAAATTGATAACTATGTTCAAGTTGTATATTCTAGTATTTTTTTTTCCATACGCCAAAGAAGTATACCTACAACTTCTAACGCGTGTACATAAGTACACACACTCTTTTTTTTTTATTGATTTATGTAAATTTTTTACCAAAGCACACGAGCAAAGTGACTTCCCCTTAACAGACACTAAGCAAGTGACAATGGACACTCTTAGAATAAGTTATTTAGAAATTTAGGTTAACATAAAATTACTTATTAGTCTTGTAGACTAGATTTTAATATATATAGGTGCTATTTTAAATTAGCCCTCATTAATATTTAAAAAAAATATATTAATTCAGATGATTGTCGATATTTTTGTTATTTAGTTTTATAGCATTCAAATGCTACAAAAGCACCTAAATTTATAGTTGCCAAACAGGGTTCGAATTCCACCTGGCGACCTAATTTTTTCTATTTCTTAAAAAATTCTTATCCATATTTTATTACAAATCGGATATGTATAAAGCAGATATAATTTTCCTCGCTCTCCCCAAGACATTCCTTTATCCCTGTCGTCAATCCTTTTGCTTTTTCCTTAGTACTAAAAAGCTGGCATTTGTAGAGGCTCTGCCTTTGCAACTAAAGAACAAAATTAATATTCACAGTACTTATTATGTTCATATTTTATTATTCTGTGTCTCATATAAAATTGGTATATTTTTGATAAATTGTTTATAGTACAACACACGTAATTGTATACATATTTTTGTCGCGTGTTCAAGCGTTATTGGTAGTCTAGAGTCTAGATAAAAAATACGAAAGAAGTAATGAGTTTGCAAAGTAAATTCAACCAATTATTGCTTTCGTTTCAAAATTTAAATTCATTTCACAGACTCTACCTACATACGAAAAGTGTCTGTCTGGTTTTTAATTTTCTTTGTTTTATTTTCTACTACTATTAACACGGCGTTATTGTATGCAACATAATGTTTTCTGTGAAAAATCAACTGTGTAACTGAAACGAGTCCGTGTAAAAACAAAATGCGTATTAAATTGCGTAACTCGAGTCTAAGTGTTCGTATTACGACTGCTCATAATTACCACAATTATTATGGCTAAGAAATACTTAACCTGGCATTCTGAGCTTTTGTACGGTGTACTGTTTCTATTGATTCTAGAAGGGAAATAATAGTATGAATGTTGCAAACAAGTCTTTTAATCAAGCCTCGTTTAAGCCTATAATTACCTCCTACTTGTGTCCGAAAACGCCTACCTACTAAATTTACTCTACTAAATTGATTTATTTTAAACATTTTCAAGTATCCTTGAACAAGTTTGAAATTTAGGTTTACTTGACACCAATTTTAATAAACCAATTGATTGATATTTTCCAAAACTTTCAGTCACTCCTATACACACTTATTTTACATTCTTATATTGACACTCCTTGAAAATAATACAATAATGTTTTCTTCACAATAAAATATTTGGAATTAAAAAGACATAAAAAAATCTTTATTACAGGCCGTGTAATTGGTCTCCGCGAGGTCCGTGTGGTCAACGACAAGGTGTCGATTACCCGACTCCTAGTGCGAGTGATATCTGGTTTACAACTGAACATTTCTCCAGACACGGCCATTGAAAACGGATACGTGTCCGAAACTACTGTTACGAGACGATTGACAGCCCAATACCAGGTGAGATGGGGCTTCGGAAGCTTTAGTGTGATTTATTAGGGCAGGAAATTGATTTATCGGAACGTAGACGTGAAGGTAGAATCAAATTTTAATGTTCCATGAATTTTCGTTATTTCGTTCAAAGGATGAAGTAGATTTGAAAAATTGATAAATAGGCAATTCACATTAATCTTTTTTGAGTTTTAAGACGGCATAAAAAATGCTGACTTCGATTTAATTTTGCCAATAGCTATATCCTTCAAATTACTTTTTAAAAATAGCATTTTTTTCTTTTACTATTCTAATTCTGTATTCTCAATCAATAATTATTATTATTTTTTCTTCTTTATTACAGGAAGGGCTTCTAGACATAGACATAGAGTTTTCTGACGGAACTCACACAGCACTCCGCGATGTGGTCACATCGGACTATCACTTGTTAGTGGAAAGCTTGGATATCGAAGTTGTGGCCTTTGCGCCCATGCTGGCTTCTGTACATCCTAGAGTTATTGCTGTTGGTGAAGGTAATATTTTTTAATCAGCCTTATTAAACATAATAGGTATGAAATTATATACGAGGATAAGAGAGATATGTTATACGAACACATATAACTCAAATGGAAAAGTTACATCGCGATTGAAAATTCGTATTAGACAGAAATAGTAACAGACAGAACATTAATGTAATATCTCTTTTTGACAGTATCAGTATATCCAAGACAAATCCACCCATTTTCGTATAGTTCTTACCTTGGTTCTTACAAACAATTATTGTATAAAACAATTGACATCTATACTTACTATATAATATTATAAATGCGAAAGTAACTCTGTCTGTCTGTCTGTTACTCAATCACGCCTAAACTACTGAACCAATTTTCATGAAATTTGGTATGGAGATATTTTGATACCCGAGAAAGGACATAGGCTACTTTTTATCCCGGGAAAATGACGCAATCCCGGAAATCCCACGGGAACGGGATGTATGCGGGTTTTTCTTTGACTGCGCGGGCGAAGCCGCGGGCGGAAACCTAGTGTAAATATAAATCATTTGATTTGAGGTGTCTCAGACATTTTAACAACAAGAACACAAATTAAAAACCTTGTCTTAAGTATCTTATGTACATTAATAATTCGACTCTAAATCTAATATAAATTTTATTAACCACAGGTAGCGGCGAACTACTACGCGTAACCCTCCTAACTCCCGACCAGTGTCGTTCCGGTCCGATCCGTCGAGTATCTCTCCCCGGGAAAGGCGACACCAAAACTCCAGCGAATATTAAGAACATTCCCGGGGCTCTAGCCACAGCTGCTGCTAGTGTTGATGTCGACTTCAGTGGAACTGATGCTCCACAGAGACCAGATACACCGCAGAATGATGATATTATGGCCAGGGGAGGGATTAGAACTGGAATGAACGATCTGACTGATCTGCTTAAAGGTGATTTGAAGATTGATTGTTGATAGTTCTGTCGAATAGTGTAATGTTTTTTATTCTTATGTAACGTAACGTAGCCGTAAAGATATAAAATAATAATTATGTATTTAATATTGTAAAGTAGTTTTCTTTTTTGAGATTTTGAATTAAAATAATGAATGAATCAACATCTAAACAACAATACAATGTTTAGTGACGTTACTTATGTATGTAGATATAAACTTAGTTATCCAGTTTTCTTTGCTAAGTAGCTATAATTAAAGAACCCTCTATAAAACCAATACTAAACTACCATTTGTGTTTGTAGATATTTCACGTATTAAAGATGAAAACAACCACAATCCCACAGTGCAAGCGCAGCAATACGGATCCATTCACCGACCGAACGCCGCTCACCATCCGAGGCATATTGCGCAGAAAAATGAGTCGCAAGTACAAATCGGTTGGTATTACATATAAATATTATATGTTTATTCCATGAAAAAATAGGAAGGACAAGAACATTTTTAAAAAAAAATATTTTTATAAATATTGGTATGTTTACTGAACTCAAATTTAACTTATAATTTTGTCGTTACAGGAATGACTATCTTACTGGGAGCATTTTGTTTCGCGATAATGGTAATTATTATTTATTTCACTATTTATTCTATTTTCGTTAGACCATCTTTTTTTTATTATTCTCTTATCCATAATTTTTTTCTTTTTTTTATAGGTATTTGTGGTGTCATGTGTTGTATACGCATACAAATTGAAAAGAGTGAACAGTCCAGGAGGTGGTGGATGTAGAAACAGTCCCGGTGCTACTGAAAGTGGACGTTTACAAGTTACCAATTTGGTTGGAACTACACTTGGTCTAGCTAAAGAGAAGCCTTCAAGGGAGTCTACTACTAATGCTCATGATTGGGTGTGGCTTGGTAAGATGACATGAAATTTAATGATAAATTAATAACATGATATTAATGTGATCACAAATAACTACATATATATGTAGATAAAATGAACGATAAAAGTTTCCAGTTTCCAATAAAATATCTGTTAAGACATATAACTAATTTTTATTACATTGTTCATTTACAGGAAGGGCAACAATCGAAAAGAACGGCAACCGCCACCCAACAAACAGAAACTCGATGCAACCGATGCAATGCGACAAGGGGAACAACAACCAAGAGATGCGCATAACGTCCAACCCTTTGAACTACAACTACGTCGACCCAGACGATGCTATCCGAGATAATGGAAACGTTATGGTCACCAGCTTCGATAACCCCAACTCTATAGAATTACCATCGCAGAACGAGAAACGTGACAGGATCATAGATTCGACGACATATTGCAAGAAACCCTCGAAACACGCGACAAACTCCGGAGACGGTCATTGGCAGTAAGATTATCATTGCCATCATTTCTTGCATGCTTCACACAGCCACACAGACATTTTACATGCTGACTAGATTTTTGCTAGATTATTGTTGCATTTGTGTATAATGTGTTGTGTAATTTTAGGGATACCAACAACCAAGACGAGTATCGACCGCCCGTGCCACCGCACAGAAACTCTTCGACACCTCAGCCTCAAGTACCGGTGCCTCCACGGAATTCCAATAAAGTAAGTTGCTATTTCATTATTTCTCGTACCAATAAAAAAATAATTAATACCGACTTGATTCGGTCCGCCTAAAGCAAAGGGGGCGCAAAGTAAGGACTTAGAAAATTTTTGATCCAAAGTGAAAATTGAATAGGAATCATAAAATACTTAGGACGTAGGTATTTGATTTTTTTTTGCGCGTCGACGGAGCCGCGCTTCGCGGGGCTCCTATTTCTGTGTAGTTTTTTTTTTAAGAAACCTAACCTAACCTAACCTAACGGCTAACCTAACCTAACGTATTGAGGGCGAATATCTCGGCCATTTTTGATTTTAGAGAAAAGTTGTTCCTATAAAACATGCTTATATTAGCGTAATCTTTACGATAAAACAATAATAAATAGGTGTTATAATGACACCAACTCCATCAAAAATTTTCTAAGTCCTGCGCCCCCTTTGCTTTAGTCCAACCCTTGATTCCACTGCTCCTCTCGTACTATGTATGTATATTAAGCTTATTTGCTTCTCCAGAAAATATAAGCTTATTTGCTTCTCCAGAAAATAATCTATCTCCCAAAAATTTTTATTCAGATCCGAACAGATGTTTTTACATGAAATAGTAACATCAGCTAACCTGAAATAGTATCTAATCATAATTTCCAAACTTTCAAAACTTTATAATAATGATCTTCTTGCAGATTTTGCCGGAGTCAGTCATGCCACCAGCTAGACGAAGCCACTCCAGGAATCATCATAAGAAACACGATCGCGAGCACGAGTCTACCAAGAGATCTCCGGAAAATCAACGCCACCCAGACCGGTACGTTTTTTTTATAATAACTGCTTCTACAACAAATACCTATCAAGATTTGAGAGTTGAAATAATATTGATTGATTGTGTAATGTGTTCTGAATGATCTATTCAAAATTTAATTGAAATCATGTCTCCATTTCAGAATTATTGATTTGAATAAAGCCGAGTCCCCATACATTCCGAGCCGAGAAATTAAAGACCAATACAAACGCGATTCTTACCCTCTTCGACTCCGCAACGACTTTGACGACGATCCAATGGAAAACCTTACTGATAAGGACGATTGTGCCAGATTATTTGAGTTTGATAACGATGCTCCTCTTATCATGGAGAATAAGGACTATCGAGAGATTGTTGGCCTTAACAGAGGAACTGATGACTCACGACGCACCTTCACTAAGCCGGAAAGCCCTGACTACATGCACGACTCTGGAATCGGTAATAATATAATATCTATTTTGTAATATCCTTTTACGATTACAAAATATTTACTTTTTGAAACACTTTTTATAATATTTTATCATTTCTCAATATAAAAGTCGAAATTATTATTCCGAAATAATCGTTAAGCATTTTTATTTTAATTGAATGCTACATGGTTCCATTCTATCAATATTAAATCGTAATCTTTGTCATTTCCAGGTCTACCTGATTTGCAAATGAGACACAAGAGTAAATCAAAGGATGCTAATGGCAAAGGAGATTTCGTTGAACTGTCCAACCAAAATAAAGGTGAGTTACATTTCACTACCTGTCTGTTATTATTTATTTAAGTATTTAATTTACTCCTTTTCTGCCTAGATGACACATGCAAGTGTAGTCTTTATATAACAATTTTTATCAAGTTTAAAATTACTAGTAGTTGATTTATGGTTTATTTAGAGCAGGGGTTCCCAACCTTTTTTTGTCTACTGCCCACTTTAAGAATAAATTATTTTTTAACGCCCCCCCTTTTTAAACATACTTAAAAACCGCTTTATTGAAACGCAACTTTATAGTATTCGGACAGAGTAGGTATCTTTTATTGAAAATAAAACAAACATAATCAATTCTTATATAAAAACTAATGTGAAGGTTGAATCTGATGCTGTTCAATAAGTTTGTTGATATCAGGTTCCAATTTACTCAAAAACAGCCGCAAGTCGCCACGTTCGGTAACACGCAAACGATTTCTCTTTTTAGTAAGCAGCGTTGCCACAGCACTAAATTCACGTTCACACAAATATGACGATGGGAATGCTATCAAGAATCGTTGAACAATTGACCACAATCCAGGGTACAATTGCGGGATCGGTTTTTGTAGCCAAAATTCTTGATATCCATTTTTGAACTTGATTTTTGTTTCTTCGTTTGTTGTCAATTCTATAAGTTCTTCTTCCAGCTGAGGTGACATTGCTGTGTTGACATTTGAAAACGGATCCAACACCCAGTCTGGTATTTCCAAGTTTAAAATGTCCTGGTATCGTTCGGTGAAGTCAATGTGGAGGTTTTCCAAATGTTGGCAGTAGGCAAACAAGTCGTCGTTACTGCAGAATACTGATAAATTCGGAAAATTGTGAAACTCACGTCTGCCCATATTCTTTTTGTGCAGAAGCAGTTTGGCTGCGAAAGCAGCAACGACATTTTTTGTTTTAATTAAATTTAGTTCATCGCCTTGCAGTTGAAGGTTCATGTCGTTGAACAATTTATACAGGTCTGTCATGTAAGCTATATCATTCTTTGATGTAATGAGCTTGTTGCGCAGTTCTGTATCTTTAGTTTCCAAGAACTCTATCACAGAGTCAAACAGGTTGTAAAATCGAATCAGACAATTGCCTCTTGACAGCCAACGAACTTCAGTATGAAGCAACAAACGGTTGAAATCTTCGTCATTAGTAGCACAAAGCTGATGAAATAATCTATCATTCAAAGAGCTGCTACGAATTTTATTGACTGCTTTGATGACATATTGCAGTGATTGAAATAGTCGTTCACTTAAGTTTCTAGCAACCAAATGTTGTCTATGAATAACGCAATGTATAGCAAGGACATCTGGAATTTTATTCTTTAAGTACGCTATGAAGCCCTTATGGCGCCCTGTCATAGCCGGAGCGCCATCCGTAGCAACTGATATAATATTTTTCAAAGGAATCTCTTTCTCTTCACAAAACTTTTCCAATGTATTGAATATGGTTTCGCCTTTTGTATCTGTCTACAAATTTCTGGCAAACAATAGTTCTTCACGTATTTTCTCATCTTTAATAAACCTCCCGTAAGATAGCAACAACGCTTCATTAGTTGGTAAAGTGGACTCATCGAGCTGAATTGAGAATTGACTAGTCCTCAGATGATTGCACAATGATTCTTCAATGTTTTCAGCCATTTCAACAATTCGTCTTTGCACAGAATTATTACTCAAAGGAATTTTTCGGATAATATCTGCGGCCGGTTTATGAAGCACAGTAGTTATTACTTCCTTTATTGCTGGCAAAATTAACTCTGCTCCGATGTTGTGTGGTTTGCCTTTTTGAGCAATTAACAAAGAGATATTGTACGAAGCTCGAAGTCCGTCGTCATCTTGCTTAGCAGCCGCCGAAAATAGTTTTGATACACTTGGCTGAGTATTATGCTTCTTCTCTAGGTCTTGAAAATATGCTACATTCTTGTCTTTCTTATCTGGATGCATTTTATTCAAATGATCTTGCAGTCTTGAAGGCTTCATTGCTTCGTTCGAAAATGTTTTTAGACATAGAAGACACAAAGGCGACGACGGGTTTGTGGGATTTTCAATAAATCCGAATTTAATATATTCCGCAGAGTATTGCCGTCTCTTCTTTTTTACTTCCGACATTGTTTTGTTTTGAGAAATACGTAATTAAGTGTTGAAATCAAGTACTGCTTATCTATTATGCGCGAAACCGCAAATGAAAATAAAATAAATTCACGTCGTTTATATAGGATTGCATAAGCAGCACGCACCAACAGGAATAAGACAAACGTGCATAAACTCGTTTATCTCATTCGACGCCCAATCGTACTCGACAAGCAAGAACAAGTATTATAGAACCAGCCGATTGATACAGGAATGTACAAATCGGATTATTTAACAAAAACTTGTTAAAACATGATTGCCCGCGGTCTATTATATCGAACCGAGTTTGAGCTATATCTTAATTAATATTAGTTGATGTTCACAAGATGTCGACTCTCGAAGTCGAGAGCTCAGTCGGTGTCTAAGAGTCTTCCTAGCTAGGTAGATGAAATTATAAATCGACCCCAAAGCCCTACACAACGCCCCCTTTTTTTTCTGGGTCTCTTACCGCCCCCCTTTAGGCCTGCAGCGCCCACAAGGGGGCGTTATCGCCCACGTTGGGAAAGACTGATTTAGAGCCACATACAAATTTTTAAGTCCATCTCGAAATACTAATTGCAAATGATTTTTTTCCCCATCCCTTTCAATATGAATTATAAGATAAATCTTCCTTCTTCCTTGAGCTCTACAAGCATTGGTGCGTAGAGCTCAAGGAAGTTATACTGCATATTGTATTTTAAACAAATGGTTTCTACCAGGTACCCCATCCCCCGAAGTGAAGCGCGCCACCATAGTGGGCAACCCGATGTACTCGCGCGGGGCTGCGGGTGTGGGGGGAGCGGGCGCGGGCGCGGGGGGAGCGGGGGCGGGGGGAGCAGAGCCAGCCGTAGAGCCGCTCGCCCTCGACGACCTGCACATGGACTACGATCAAATCATGCACTATTTCCATAACCTCAAGGTATAAACCGCCACCGCCCACCGTCCCCACGCTTCTAGTGTAGACGTTGCTGCTTGCGATACCGCTCGGCTGCCGCGCGTTCTATCATATCGTACCGCGTACGTCGGTGTCTACGTAATCTACTTATGAATTAGAGCCTGACTTTTGATGCATTTAATGTCGATGTAGTATAGTGTTTTATATGACTACGTTTTATACGAATATACATTGTGTCGTGCAGTATTAATGTAAGGACGTGTAGCTGTGCATTAACGGTATTGTCTCATAGAAGTAACGTTAGTCTTGTCTCAGCGAGTATAATGTACGCCTCGGTAGCCCTACCTTTATATTACGTCTAGTACCGCCTCTATATCGATGACATCATCCCCTATATTTTATCTCGTAGACAGCTAGAATAGAATCCGTCTCTTCTCACTAACCTAGAAGTAGCACATCTCACCGTCGATCACAATAATCAGTAATCACATTGCAATCGCCGCAAACTATGACTCATTCGATAAAATTTTTCGCAGGAATCGAACGCCTGAGTAGAGCAGATCATTGCAAAGATCCGGCAGATATTGTCTACGTTTAAATATCAGCATATCACCAAAGCTGCTCCGATCGACGTATACAATGCGCCCGCCGGAGCGAGCGGCGCCGGGCGCGAGGATAGTACTATTGACTCACTCAACAACAACCTGCCGACAAGCGACGCACACACACACGAGAACGTTACCGGTTGTAGTGCCGCGCCCACGCAGGTGCTCTGTGACTCGATAGCGCACAGAAACACCTTTATGAAACGCCGGCTTAAGTTCCTCCTGGAACACTTAAGCGAGGCGTACGAGTAGAGTTGTTGGTCAATATATTATCCTCCGTACAATATGTGTCCGAAGTGGATCCTTGCAGTGATCGAAAACGATATAAACTATGTAATTGTTTTATACGTATACCTGTAACGTTTAACGTATTTACTCTAGTCATCGACAAAGTTGCACATGTTTATGTATTTAATGATGTATCTGTGTGCATGTAGTTAATACTCAAATATATTATAATCTATGATATAATGTTGTAGATAGATCGCGTTGTTTGTCTGTTTGACGATATGACTTCTTTGGTTTTGGTGTCTCGTTAATAAAATAATATAATATACGAGCTTTTAGCGGTTGGAGCTATAATTATTATCCAAATACCAAAATAAAAAAACGTTGCACTTTTCTCTGAATAGTATGTACATATTTTCCATTATAGATGATGTGAAAACGCTACCTCACTTATGTCTTAACTTATAGCTTAGCAATTACATAGATCCATGAGCAAAGCAAAATGTATTTATATAACAACTATTTAATACGCGTATTTTATTATTATTTAGGTTCTACATAATTTATTCCACTTCTTTTTCCCTTAACAAAGACATGAAATAGGCTTTAAGACTGCAATTTGCCAGTGTTTAGAAAATATAAATTAGTTTAGGGACTATTTATAAGAAAAACCTAGTCAAATATGTTTATCTAAGGGCTAATTTTTATTTGCTCAAATTTACTGTTTTCAATAAAATACTGAATATTTTACGTTCCTATTGTTTTACCACTTCATTTATTGATGTTGAACAAAATAAAATTTGGCCTAAAATATCTTCCACGTTTGTGTAACTTTATATCTTGGGACATTACTGTACAACGTTCTATACACACGTACATTTTATCTCAATCTCAATATTGTATAACTTTGTGATAATATGGCTGCTCTTGTTGATTTTTGGCGGCCGACTTTAAATTAAAAAGCCATATCATATTATGAAATCTAGTTGCTTGTATCATATATTGTAATGTATCTTATTAATTTATTAAAATGTAAATTGCATTTACTTGTAAGTTAGTTTTATAGGTTTTGTAAATATTGTTATGATGTTATATAATTTATAGGTATGTGTGCGAAGATACAAAGGAAATAGATGTATAAATGTGGTAGAGTTGCTTATATACTATCGACAGAGTAGGCTGCACTGAATTATAAAATAAAAGTTTCATGTCTGTTATTATTGTACACGGAATAGTAAATGTAATTGATCTTGTAATTGTGTATTGATGTGACCCTTCTAGAAGATGTTTCTAGCGTAATCTCTCTTTTATGTTAACTATTTTTTCCTTTTCAAAGCAAACTGTTATAACGATCTATTCAGCTTTAACTTTAATCTGATAATATTGATATTATTCGTAACGTTTGGGCTTTTGTCGTTAGTTTAGGGACAAGTCACAGATCACTTATATAGGTACCTACATTATGCAGTAGAATTTGTTACTATAACAATTGTTTTTTGTTGGGTTTTTCCTTATATAAAGAAGTTTATTAATAAATTATTGCTACAGACTGAGGCTTGTCACGAGAATCCCTTAATGAAATGTCAAATATAATAAACAATTATGAAAAAATCCAGTTGTTTTTTATTTACATCATCCGAAACTATGGGAAATAATTATTAAAAACGCTGAAAGGTGGCCGATTTGTTGAAAACTAAAACTGCATTATTAGTTTTTTGATAAATCAATATTCCTTGCCAGGTATAGAACCCGTTGATTTTGAAAAAAAAAAAAATTAAAGTAGGTACCTACCTAATAAACCAATTGATGGCGGCAAATTTACGGAAACGGTTTTATTTTCTACTCTACATTTTTCGTAATGCCAAATATTTCAGTATCCCGCACCCTGTTTATTTTTAAAAGCAGGAAGGGGAATTGGAAAAAGGCTACTGTTATATATTATACTCTAAGGAAAAAAGTTTATATTTTGGAATTCAGTAATTTCTATTTTAAATCGGTGAATATGGTATGGTTAATGGTTATACCATGAAGGTTAATTAACGTGTGTTTAAATATCGATCGTTGTGGGCATTACCTCAAGAGAAGTGTGGCGTTAAGTTTCTTAAAATATTGGGCAATCATATTAGCACAGATATTAGCATATATTTTTTTCACTAAATAAAACATCTTTTTTTTTTTAATGGAACTAAATCGATCATGAGCTGATGAGTGATAACAAAGCAGAACCTCATACAGCTAGTTTTCGAGTCGAGTGACTACCTTTTCTAAAGTAGAAGTGCAATTAATCTAAGCCGGGCGCTACATCAAACAGGCTCAAGAATATATTGCCCGCATTCAAATCTATGAAGCAGATACTGAATACGTAGGTATATTCTCTATATTGTATGAAGAATATGCTGATATGAGTCATTCTTATATTTTGCAAGTATCAAAGAGTAGTAGATAATAATTATTGTCATACATTTCACAATTTAAATATAGCGCCATCTATTGGAACTTATAAATTTAGGAGTGATTCAAATATTTACGCAGTCTCCAAATCATATCATGAAACGGCTCCGATGCGACAAACAAACTTAAGTTTTATAGCATCAATTAAATACTTTATTATTTAATGGGGCATTGAGGAATTAATAGGCATTAATGAGTGAAAAAAAACTACAATCATTACTATTCACTAAATTATATTGTCTATTCCATTACATCTTACAAATATTTGCAGAACCATCTATGGTCATATTTCGATATATGCTTGTGACAGCCGCCCATATTGTTTTGGATTAAATATTTCATTGTGTAATTATTTTGGTTATTTTCTTCCCTCCACTGTTCGTCGGCTGCATGTTTCTCCATTATTTCCTGTGACACTGGCTCAGCTTTGAAAGGCAGTCTCTCGGCAATGATTCGTAACATGTTTTTTACCTGTAAGATACAAAAGTGTAAAATAAATAAAGAGGTAAAAAAGGAGAGATTATTTGTTTTTTAAACATTGAAATTAGCTATAGTAGATTCATTTTAATTATAATAATAATAGGCAAGGCAAATAAGGAAACATTTGACAGTTCAACAAAATTCAACAATGTAACCTTGTCAAATGTTTCCTATTAACATAACTCCAGTACAAGTTAACATTCATAACAAAATAATTGTAATTTCAAAAAAACCAAATGAATTTAAAAAAAATGCATACACAAAGATCGAATGGACTTATATCATAATATAATGATTTGTTTTATTATTATAATCTTATAAACTGATAAGAAGAAGACAAGTAAAGAACAAGACAAGAAGAGACTGTATAGTAGTGAAATTCTACCTACCTCAGCATATTCACATTTTCCACCAACTTCAAAAATTATGCGTCCATTTTTTATTGGAGTGACATAATGGTCAATAGCGCCTTTACCACCTCCCATACGTTGGCCCTGACCCTTCTTTGTGATTGGTTGCCACGGAGGATCAATACGCCAGATTGCAAACATTTTCTTTTGGTCTAATCTCCTTGCAACTTGAAGACGGACCATCTCAAAATGTTCATGACGCATTCTACCGCCACCCCTTGCCTATTGGAAGATTCCCATGTTAATAAATAAATATTTTGAGGTTGATCCTAATATGGATCAATCTATTAGGATTTAGGGCTGATCTGCAGATGTTTTCTTTATTCGAGTTATTAATCCGTTGTGATGGAGGAATACTTTTAAAGTCAAACTTCTGTAAGTGCAAGTAAAAGTCACTTCAGTAAAAGTTCAAGGTCGCGTCATGGCAATACCGTCACACGGAGTGAGGCGAGGATTTTGGTATTTTTTAATCTTGCCAAAGAGTTTTCACTTCTGACTTTATATGCTTGGTACTTTGTCGTACGTGCCCTTTTTTTGATTGACATTTCTTTAGGTGCGTTGAGAGTAAAATTTCAAGATGGCATCATGGCAATACCGTCACGTCATGCAGTAAGGCACACACTCTTTTTATCATGAAGTTTGTTTATTTTATGATATTATTTAAAATGAATGATAACAATAATTAGGTCAATGTGGACAATTGTGAACAGGGGTGAATGAAAACAGTTGTTTTAAAATGTAAGTGGGTTCCACTTACACTTTTAATACCAATTCTAAATGACTACAACTGTAAATAATATTTCATTTTATAGATCATATTCCTTATGGTTTTTCAAGCGTTTGGAAATTCATCTGACTGATTATAGAAAAAATCTTGTTTGTTGTTTACAATCACCCCTGTTCACAATTACCCACCCTGACTATAATGATTGATGTAGCTGAAATAAATTTTCATGTCATCTTGGAGCTTTTTAACGTAGATTTAATTAACATGGCCCTTTTACATATGCATAATACACTCACCGGCACGGAATCTTGGCCACTGCAAAATTTTGCG
>CAJQZM010029175.1:0-11207 GCA_907164665.1 Colias nastes | reverse complement strand
TTAACATATTCAGTAGATATAGGGTATGTAAATATTGAAAAAGCCTTTTACCCAAAGGAAATAATGGTACTTATTGAAATATTTTTCATAGGAGATTCTTATATTACAGTTTTCTAAGAATCTGAAGTGATTATTTTTCATTCCTTATTTTGATTTCAAATATTTATAAATTTCATTTGCAAAATAAAGTTTTTGAAGTTTTAATAATGATTATACTAGTTAATAGCTTGTAAGTGCAGCGATTTTGTTAAACTTTCTTATGTAATGTATTTTGATGGAGGTTATCTACATAATACATTCAACATTGATAAAGGTTTTAATAACAAACAAGAATAGGATAAATGGATTATTATGAAAGTTTGATAACAATTGATATTTATCGATCTTATGCAATATTATCGACTACGATAAGATATATATTGTATGGCAGTATAACCTAAAGTCTGACTGGAGCACTTTCATGTCAGTGTAAATGTGCTGAATTTTACATTTAAAGTTTTACAGTTACATCGATAATCTCGGTTTAAATTTTAAACCATTGAAAACTAATAATATGTTATTCATTCGTCATATTATAAGGTTCTAGGTCAATTCATTTAGTAGGTACTATCTAATTTTTGTCTCATTTCGGAAAATGGAAGGTTATTTTTACCATCGAAATCATTACATCAAGCGAAATAGCATCGTAATACTTAAGATTTTTGAAAATGAGAAATTAGGGGGCGTCCATTAATTATGCGAGATGTTTAGGATGGTGGTCGTCGCAAAGGTCGAGCGATATCTCACCAAATTACACATGGGCATGGTTTGCGAGTTTTATGTAGGGGGATGTAATTTTCCTACAAGAAGCAGCGAGGTCTCAATAATAGGGTCCCGTTTTACCTTTTCGGTATAAAACCTAAAATGAATAAACATCTATGCATGGATATATGAGTGTATAGGATTTATGAAGCATATGGTGTTTTATGATTTATATACCAGTACCACTTATTGCAGTATTACTTCCGACCTATATAACGCTGTCGTTTGTCCACACTGGAAATAATACTCTTTTAAGACATCATGGTACGGGACAGGCAACGTACGAAATTCTTCGTGGTTCGCGACCGTTATTAATTTTCAATTCCACACGAAAATGAATATGTAGCCTAAAAAAAGGCTTTGTTACTGGTTTTCAGAAAATCCTCACATAATTTATGGACGTCACACACAAATAATGTAATCGTAACCATCACACAAGCACAAACGGTCGGAAGACATAATACTGTGTATTATGAATCCCGACCAAGACGACTGGACCATTGTACGCGACTGCGGCGAGCACGGCTGAAAGAAAATTTCTTCAGATAGCATGCTGTATTCAACAAAACCAGAGAATATATATTTTTCAAAATTGTTTTTATAAATATATGGAAATTTAAACACGATTTAAATGTGTATTAATTAACGTCAGTGCGAAGCGAATTGTAGCTTCGCACGGACGTATAATAGTATTGAATAAATATGACCGTTAAGTTTAGGAGAAATACATTTTTCAATGTGCGCACAAATTAGACTTAATCTTGAGCATTTTAAAATATTGATAACAATAGTTATAGATTTATATTTATTTGAAAAGGGAATAGTCTGGTTTCATTTAATACGATACTTGATACAAGCTAACTTTTATATCACAAGATACGACACTATAACCATAATATTTTGTGATATTTGTAAAAGTAGTCACACATTACCTCAATAGCACAAAATTGTTCGATAAAATATTTTATTATATTCAATGCATACTTATGTTTTCATTCAAAACGTTCATTACATTTGGTATATTAATGAAATACAGAAATATATGAAAATTAGGAAAATCAATTGAGAGAATGCGCGATATTTTAACTTTTAAAGTTGCAAATAGTTGTGAAGTAGTATTTCCATGAAGATGCTAAGTACCTTGACATTATTCCTAGCTGATTCTGCCTACAGTTCTCATTATTATAATAATCCCCTTCTTGAAATATGCTTATTTTTTTTAGTCTGAAGCCAAGAGAAGATAAAACAGTAACCCTCATCCATATATTACATCGAATATTTTCGTGAGGAATAAAAAATGAATATTACTTCTCTTATTTGGAATACATAGTAAATATTATTCTCTCTCTATTCACAAGAGAAAGATTAATAACAAAAAAAAGATTATTTACATATATAAAAAAAAAACTTAAACGTGTAACACTTGGATGGTTCGTAAATAAAAGTTCACCTATCACTTTTTTACTTTTTTAACCTATTGCTTGTCTTCTAATCTAGTCAGTCATCTAAGCATTCTTTACCCTATGTACCTAAGCTATCCATCTAGTCATATTAGTGTTAGTGCTATGTCTGTATTTAATAATAATATTACAATATTAATCTATACTAATATTATAAAGCTGAAGAGTTTGTTTGAACGCGCTAATCTCGGGAACTAGTGGTCCGATTTGAAAAATTCTTTCGGTGTTAGATAGCCCATTTATCGAGGAAGGTTATATGCTATATATCATCACGCTACGACCAACAGGGGTGGAGCCACGGGGGTGAAACCGCGCGGAGCAGCTAGTATTATATGTAGCTCTAATCGAGTTACCTTCTTAGCCCAGGCCTGCGAGCCGGACGCCAGTTCGCGAGGCGTCAGAATGTTCGCGCCCGTCGAGCCGGTGAACTGGCCTAGCGACGGGTTTGCTGACCAGCCGAACTGGAATCATCGATAATTTACATTAAAAAAAATGTATGCGTGTACTAGTACACACGTAAGAAGTGAAACTTCTTTATGACCTTATTTAAAAAAAAAAAATTACTTTAAGCAACTTTACAGAAATACGTCGAATCACGCGTGGTAGGGATAAGAAAAAGATGGCGCGTAAAAATGTCACGCGTAACGAAAAAATGTTACACTAAATTTTTTTCCAACCCCGACAAAGAAGTTTCACTTCAATTAAATAAAAATAATTCACATAATATTATAGTGATATTTACAGCAAAACACAAGTATTACACAACTAAGAAGCATTTTGAGCAATAAATATTACAATTGAGCATTTTGAGAAATAAAAAAAGAGCGTGTGTGCCGTGCACACGTGTTAGAAGTGAAACTTCTTTGGCAAGATTCAAAGATACCAAAATCGTCGCCTTACTCAATGACGTGACGGTATTGCCATGACGCGACCTTCAAATTTTACTCTCAACGCGACTAAAGAAGACTTTTTAGTATTTTTATAGTATCCATAAACATTGCAAAAAATCAGAGCCCTAATCATTTATTAGTAGATTTATGTAGATTGACAAGTGAAAAAGAAGATTACATGGCTTCTACAGGGGTTCAGATATTGCATAATTTAATGAATCCAATTTACTTACACCTCTCATGGCATGCATCTCGCTTTGTTCTTGTTCCCTCCTTATCATTGACAGCTTCTGTGAAACGATGGCAGCTACATCCTGTAAATGTAAATTTATTTAAGCATATTTTTATAATAAAGAAAAATGTATTATAGAATTTAAGCTAGAAAATAGGAGGTTATAAAAATATCATGTTGGTAGATAACTTGGATAATTTTCTAGTAATCATTTCCTTCAAAGTATACTGTGGAGGTAATCTACCATGATAACACAATAATACTAAAACCCTTTTGGAGTCTTCTATTTAAAGAAAGTTTACATTTTATCAGTAACTTGTTGAAAATAAATAATATAATACTAACCACAGCAGGATTGTCACTGCCTGGAGAATATTGTGGTCCCGCTGTTATGGCAGGCACTGAGTTTAATTCTGATAAGAAAACAACATTTTCATATAAATTTCAATTCTTTTACTTTGGTTCAAACTTTCGGCAACATATTTTCTATGAAATATCTTAGTACAATAAGATATAATATGTTTGCTAATGTTTAAAAGATTTGAATATCTGAAAGATTTTAAAGGCAAAACCATTTGAAACAATATCAACCGTAAATAGAAAAAGACAATTACTGACTACATACATACATTTTAGTCTTATAAGATAGTATTTTTTGTAATAAAAATGTATACTTACGACTTCCAGTAGTAAAACTTTTCATATAGGCGGGTGGGTTTACAGGTGGCGCGGGCAATGCTAGTGGTTCCGATTTTCTGCAAATAGTAAGAAACATAATTATTTTGCTGTTCAACTTTTGCGATTTAAGAAATGAAATCAACAATTTATTAAAATCACCATCAAGGAATTTGGACATTAAGAGGAGGAGGAAAGAATTGTAGAAATGTTTTAGTAAACTTACTTGGATATAGGATCAAATCCTAGTATTGCTTTTGTTTCCGATTTTGAGTTTAACTTTGCGATTTGCTGTAAAAATAAAAAAAAATTATAAGAAATGAAGATGTTTTTTTTTCTGGAACATAATATACTAAATATGTTTTTGGTAATAAATATATTTAATATCTCAAAAATTTTCTATCATTATTTACATTACACATATGTTCTAAAAATATTTAGTACCTTGATCAAAACAGTATTTGTCATAAATAAAAAAACTACAAAAGCACTAAAAATTTACCATATTGTCCTTTTTAGGTGACACAGGCACCCATTCTGATGCTTTCTCTCTATGTTGACTCCCTGAAGATACAGGAAACTGTAGCCTCAATTCCTCCTTATTAGCTATTGGTAGTGTACTTGACTTTAGTGGTAGGGGTGCTCCTCCCTGAAAATTAATAATTATTTATTAATAAATTATAGTTAATTATAAAAAAATCTACTGAGAGATGGTAGTAATTAATTAATTTCATTCTTAATATCTAGAAAAAAAGTAATTACCTACTTGAAACGTGTGTTTGTCGTGCTTAAAGACATTTACGAATATAAACGGTTTGCACAATTTTGGTTGTTGCAATAAGAAGAATCAAGTTTTCCTTTACATATTTGCACATACTGCCAAATATATTTCATTGATTATACTTATAAAACAACTTACTCTAATATTCATCACAATGGGTGCTTTTTCCTTCACAAGGAACGGATGATGGAAGGCAATAGTATCTTCATTCTCACTCATGTTATCATCATTGGATGATACCGATGACAATTCCCCGAGAGCCTCTTTCTTTGATAAATGTTTACAGAAGTCTGTTAACTCATCTACTGATTTACCTGAAAGTTTTAATATTATTTTATTACATTAAAAAAAAAAAAATTCTTTAAAACTTCCATGAAATAAAATAAGGAACATGCATTTTTATATTTATTTGCTTTTTAAGAGCGGAACAAATTTATTAAAATTGTATAAAAAAATTAACACTGGGTCAATATTAAAACAGAGTGTCACACTAAATTATGTAATTGAATATCTATTATAGTTTAATATCATTCTGGCCCGTGAGCCAGGTGCAAATTTGGTTCATTATTTCCTCTCAAGAGATAATTCGTCAGACGCATCAGAGTATAGTATTATAAAGCCTCGTGAACGTCAGCTGGCGCTCGGTTGGGGGGGTGAGCGGTTGTAGCCTCCCACGCACGTAGGAAAAAAAAATACATTCATTCATTTCCTCTCAGCTAAAAATTTGTCAAATTGTAGCTAACCCAATATCTCAACGAAAAAAAATAATCAGCTGGTTACAACATGGTGTATTATACGTCAGCTGGTGTCTCGAATAGAATGACACATTAACAAAATCATCGAGATACGTGGAATTCCATCAACATAAGTCCCCGTAAAAGATAAGTAATAACTTTATTAATTATATATTATACTAATATTTTTTTAATAATTATAGTTAGCTAGTGTTTTTAGTGGGTTATTTCATATTTGTTACACTTTTAGGTAGTAATGTGAATTTGATGATATGATAGTTATTTTTAAATGCAGTTTATAATATTTGTAAAAACATGTTTTGGCTGATGGCTGATGTGATGGCTGATTGCAAGCCACGCCTTTGCCTATAAAATAGTAAAGTATCGACACGACCCATCATACGAGCAATCACTAAGACGAACTGTCATAGGAATCAAGATTCGCCGTGCCGAGTATATAATAATGCTTCTTGAATATTCTTTTCGAATGATTACGTATGCTCGTCTATACTAAACGCACGTTAGTATTTTGGGAGAAGTAAGAAAGAAGGGGATTCTTTCTTACTTCTCCCAAAAATCTTTCACAATGCTTTACACAAAAAGGCCGTAGTACCCCGATCATGCGCACAACTAACCACCTCCAAGCGTACCTTATTACTGTCTATATTATGCTAGCGTGTGTTGCTTGAATTTTTAAAAATAACGATAATAATTAAAGATACGTCATTTCCTCCCAGATGAAAATTTGTGAGCTGATTGTTAATATATTGATGCGATAAATAAAAAAAATCAGCTAGCAATAATTCGAGGAAAACCTAGTCAGTTGATGCATATAAATTGGCAATAGATGCTTCTGTCTAACTCCTATGTAATAACTTTCAAAGTATCAGCTGACGGTTTTTCCACCAAGATACAGCCAGCTGACCTATATATTTATCCACAGTTACATATAAGCTATCATCAGGTAAATTTTTGTTTGAGAGGAAATCACGGAAAATAATTTTATTTTTTTCATGTTCGAGACACCAGCTGACGTATAATACACCATGTTGTAACCAGCTGATTATTTTTTTTCGTTGAGATATTGGGTTAGCTACAATTTGACAAATTTTTAGCTGAGAGGAAATGAATGAATGTATTTTTTTTTCCTACGTGCGTGGGAGGCTACAACCGCTCACCCCCCCAACCGAGCTCCAGCTGACGTTCACGAGGCTTCATAATACTATACTTAGATGCATTTTACTAATTACCGCTTGAGAGGAACTTGGTCATAAAATCTGTTCCTGGCTCACGGGCTATTCTCCCTACCTCCAGACTGTATAGCGGCCATGACTTGGTTCCTAGTGTGAGGCGGTAACACAGCGGCGCCCGCAGGCACTGCACCATTCTTTAACATGTTGATTGCGTTGCGTCTAGCCACTTCTAGCAAACGCTTCTTCTCACTATCCGCTAACTTCACACCACTCGATGATCTGTATATTGTCATAGGAGTAAAGTTTTTGGTTATAAATCTGAATTTCTATATTTTCATATAGGATATTGCGGGGATTTTAATTTTTATATAAATAAATTTGCCAATTAGTGACCTATGTGCAGATTTCATTGACAAATCAATTTAAACTTGAGATTTGCTTGTTAAGATAATTGGATGTCCACCTATTCACATTTTAGTTGTATTTTAAATTCTATTTCTACCATATAATGCTTTTCTAACTTACAAAAAAACATGATTGTTCATTAAAAAGATTCAACTGCTACTACAAAACATTTTACCTTCTACTCCTATGTCGCGGTGAAGTATGCCGTGGCCAGTGCCTGCTCCTCGAACCAGACCTGTGTCTGCTACGAGACCTCGACTTCCGTCTAGACTTAGACTCTGACCTCCGCCGTGATCGGGATCGCTTTGACCTTCTTGTTCGCGATGTTGATCTGTGATGGTGACGACGGGAGGTGGAACGCGAACGTGAACGCTTTTTACTTGATGATCTGTAATTTTAATCGTATATGTTATAAATATAATATCATGACATAATATACATATACTCGCGATTCGCCCTCAGCTTCGCCTACACTGTTTATGGAAAACCTACATATAGTGGTGGTCATATAATTAAGAACGATCTGAAGTACTTGAAATTTTTATTTAAATAATGTCATACACAGAGATGTGCACCTTCTGAGAAGCAACTAGTTATGTCATAAAATAGCCACATTAATAGAGCAACTAAGTTTAAGAATAAATAATAAAATCGCCAACAATATTTTATTCAAAAATAATTTATTTTACCAAAGCAACACATTCAAATAATAGTGAAGCTGGACAAATAATTAAGAACGATTAATTTATCTGCTCGGGAATTGTTCTCTATTGAAATTTGAATAAAAGTATAAACTATTTAGCGTTCTTAATTACGTGACCAGCCAGTAAATAGGAATACTATGTTTAGAAGTAGTGTAAAAAGTTTGTCTATTAATTTTTAGGCTAATCACGTGTATTAATGAATACAGTGATTTGTTGGAAAAGTATTTCTATATCGAGAAAAATAAAAATAATTACATGAAATTAGTTATGCATCTTAGTCTGAAAAAATCTTCCCTTTGTATCAGCGTTCTTAATTATATGACCACCACTGTAGTTTCTATTCCCGTAGGATTCAACTCCATCTCCATCTTTGTATGTATGTCTGTATAATAAAAAAAAAAAAAAAATTGTCATACCTTTTTCTGGATGTACTTCTATCTCTATGGGAAGACTTATGTGCAATTTCAGCAGCTTTGCTTTTCTTTAAAATTTCCTCTTCATTGCTAAAATAATCAGACAAATTAAGGTTTATTAGTAATAAATTAAATAAACATTTGAATTGCAAAAATATGCATAAATTATTAAAGACTATATTTGGTTGTGATTATATTTTAGTGAAGATTCCTAAAACATAAGTCAAAATTGCATGTAAATTCATATTGCTACTTCAAGATTGCACAAAAAATGGAAGGAAACTTGAATAGTGTTATGAGAGGGTAAGACATTAATCATGTTTAGTAACTATTTTTTTTTATATAATAGAATATTATAAAGGTAAATATTTAACATAATATTATAAACTTACATTTATTATTTAACATAATATTATAAACTTACATTTTAACTTCTTCAGCAGCTTTCTTTAAAATCCCACCAGGGTCTGAGGATTTGGGGAATTGTGAATTTGAGTCCTCATCTTTGTCCGAACTACTTGAAGTGTCTGTGTATTCGCCCTCTTCAACCTTTTCTGCCTTCTTTCTAGCCTCTTCCTCAGCTTTTTTCACAGTTTCTTCAAAAACAGCACTAAATTTCAAGTTCTTAATTTGTATTCTACCTTTGGCTTTGTCATTTTCAGATGATAATTCCTGTTTCTTATCTAACTTATATCTTAAGTCTGTCTGGTCATTTGACATGTCTTTTGGCGAGTCTGGCATTGGGATAAGACTAGCATCAAAACTCTCGATAGGCGGAGATAAACTTCGTACACTTTTATCCTCGGTTTTGATGCTGGGTAATTTTTCTTCACGCTTAATTTTATACTCATCCTTAATTTTAGTCTCGCTCTTAATTTTGACTTCATTTTTAATTTTGGAATTGCTCTCTGTTTTGATTTTAACTGGAGTTCTGGAACGATTCGGCGATGGTGAACGGTCTTTATGTTTTTTTGATTTGCTTTTCTTTCGCTTCTTGTGTTTACGAGAATAATCACTATCTGAATTGGTGCTACTGCAAGAACGGCTTCGTTTTTTCTTTTCTTTTTTATGTTTCTTTTTACTTTTCTTAGCCTTCTTAACACTTATTTCTTCAATTTTAGGTGGTTCAGCGTTGAAAGCACTAAAAAGTTCTGAAAGAATTTCATTCGAAGACTTTTTGGTATCATCCTTCTTACGTTCTGGAGTAGTCTTCTCTCTTTTAATTAACTGTTCTATTTTATCAATTAAAGTTGCCATTGTTATAAACTATAAACACTCTAAGCAAGTATTTCAATTAATCACAAATCTCTACAACAACAATTATTTTCAAAGCAAGCATTGTAAAATAAATTGGAATTCCATTCCACCATTTTACAACTTACAAGTTTGACATTATTTTGACTTTGACAATTTATCTGTCATAATAACTTGACTACTTTTCTTGCTATTATGAAAAATAAAATGATAACTAAAATTTATAAAAACTTTTTAAAAAACCACGTTTCCGAATTTGAATTTCTTATCAGGAATTCGGAAACGGCCGGTTTTGGGCACAATCACAGGCACAGATCTACTAGATCTGTGATCGCAGGGCACAATTTTTACCTACTTATTGAAGGTACGTGAACATTAATTTACCACTCATTAAAATAATAAAATGAAGAATGAAGTGTCGGTTCAGCGAAAATTGAAATAATTCTGAAAACGTAACTGTCCAAGATATTTATTTATTATCTAAGAATATAGTACGTTAGAGCATATTTGGGCGCATATTTTCCAGTTTTTATTTTTGAAAAAGCACTTCCGGATACCGAGAATTATTTTTTAATTTTCATTAAAAGCTCAAAAGTGCGACTTAGCACTAGCACAGTATACATTATAGTAGCTAACGCTAGCACTAGACTAGTGCTAGCAAGAAATCTATACTAGTGCCACTAGTATAGATTTCTTGCTCGTAATAAGGCCTATCACTCATAAAAAATCACAATGCACTATTGCGGTGATTATTAAAATTAAAAACTTCTAATATAATTTATTAAAAAAGCATAATATGATGACGAGATATCAAAATAAAATAGTAGATAGTTAAATACATAATTTCTAGATACATAATATAATATCTAATATCATGATTGCTCACAAAAAGGCGGTGGCTAGGTAATGTCCTGTGCCCCTAATCACAGAATAGTAAATTGTTCTAATAGAGAACAATAATAGATTATGTTTAAATACCTACCTACTTATTTAAATGGTCATACTAGTATCAACATTAACATAGATATTATCAAAATTAAAGGGTTATAAATAAAAGACATGCAACATTTGTAGTTAATCTCTTTATTTTCGTAATTACCTTTGCAAGGTAGGTAATGAATTATACAGATCGGTCACTACATACTGAAGTAGCGCGTAGGTTTGTAACATGCCATTATTACAATATTCCGCAGACATCAACTGTTTTAAGGACGGAAATATGTCCTTTGCATTTTATTTATCATAGGAGCTAGAGAAAATATTCAGAAAAAGGTACCTACAATTAACAATAAGTATTTGAAGAAATTTGACCTACTTACGTAATTTGCAGAAAGTAGGAAATTGGAATAAAGCCTTCAGCATGATTGCAAATTGATGACTGTTAATGAGTAAACAACAGGAGGAATTAATTTTATTCCAGTATTATTTCTATAACAAATACCATGAAATTGTATTGCGTATGTAGATATTGAAGCACGTTTATATGTACCTAAATTGGTTTTCGTCTACAATTTATGTATCTACTTATGTTTGGTTTTAAAATTAGATAATTTATCGTAGAGATAAACTACGATAACATGGCGCGCCCCTCCAAAATTCAAAACGTTTGAAAGTATATTTTGTGAAAGTATTTACAATGCACCACCAAGATTCACAACGCATGTG
>CAJQZM010029173.1:0-13129 GCA_907164665.1 Colias nastes | reverse complement strand
AAAACTACAAGGCCCTTCGCGCTTAGTATACCAATAGTGGGACACCCTGTATAGCGCTGTCATTTTTCCACATTGGAAATAATACTGCTTGACATCGTGACTTGTGATCTGATAACGCAAACAAAGCGCAAGTCATCGCGTAAATTACTTGGGGTGACGTCATTATTCACGCCTTGCCTATTTAAGAAACTAATTTATCATTTAAATTAAAAGACGTGCTGGAAAGTGGTGAAAACAATGCCTTTTAAATAATATTAGCAGTCATCGGAGAATAATGTTTAATTTAGCTGTTTAACAGCAGTAAGTAAACAAGTTAAAACAGCATTTCCGAAGGATTGTGACTTGGAATACTTCAAGAAGGGAGCGTACTCCTCCCTCAAACGCCGGCAACGCACCCATAATACTCTAGAGTCTGTGGATGTTCATGGGCGGCGCCAATCATCGCTTTCTGTCTGGTGACGCGCAAGCTCGTTTGACAGCTTATACATTAAAAAAAGGTTAGTGGGTAAGGTAAGTATTACAAGCAAACCAGGCAAACGTTATGCATTGTCTACTACTCGTCTTTGAAAATCTAAGAAGTATACAATCTAGTGATCCACACGAGCGAAGCCGCGGGCGGAAATCTAGTATATTGAAATAAAAGCATGGATAGACAAACGTGACTAGAGATTCTTACATGTAAGATTGTTACATGTGTAGATTAATGGCTCAGTCAAATAGAACGAGTTCTTGGTGCGCGTCAAAGTGCTAATATAATAACATGTTAGTTGAGTTGTACTACGCAAGAATGTTTTTTTTTTTATATATTCATCAACTTAAGAGCAAGTGACTTTCTGGAAGCTCGTCCAAGTTGAAGTCGTCCCGTCGAAGCCGTCCATGAGCTTTCACAATGCCGGGGACTCTACGAACGTTTTGTTGGCCTTTCAGATATTTATACGCTTTCTTCTTGAAGGTGCCCATATCATAGAACACCGAGGCGTAGCTTGTTCCACAACAGCGTAGTTCGACAAGCGCTACGCATCCAAGTGGTTTGCTTCGTGCAGTGTGGTTGTGGAATGGCGCAGACTATAAGTTCCATGTAAATATGTACTGTCAAACAGAGCGATAGTGCTATGACGCGCGCTAAGAACGTGTTCTATCTGTCAAAGCCAATATCGCATAATATAGTCATAGCACGGCGTCAGGCTAGCGGCGCTTTGCAGCGCGCTTAGAAAACGTGCAGACAGAACGCGAATATAGCGCGGTGTAATAACGCTTTAGCGTCGTGCTATAATGTCACACTCTGCTCATGTTACACAGATTGACCAGAACCCCACTACGCAAAACACTATAGTACTATACAACAAAGCGTGGTCTAAAAACACGCTTAAAAAACATTAACTTATGAAATTTTTGGTATTATACCTACTTTGTGATATAGGTTTTGTCAGACAGAAAAATACTAAGCGCACGTCATAGCGTCTTCACTCTGGTTGACGGAATGTTACCGCGTAGTTACAACACAATTCGGCATCATAGCGCGGCGTCCAATTAACGCTCAGACACGCGCTATGTGTAGGCGTTCTATCTGGCAAAGCCATAACAGCTGCAAATGTCATAGATGATAATAATTACAGTAGTATTAGTGTATTTTAAAACGTGTTATCTGCGCGTCCTGACAGCGTTGATAAAAGTCTGTACAATAATTAATGTTACGTGGTTCCCGATATTTTTATTTTTATTTTTTCTACAACTCACTCTAGCAACTTACTTAGATTTTGTTTGTCAATTTTATTCACATTGTATACGAAACGATAAAAGGATAAAACGACAGGATAAAAACGAAATAAAATATACTATAGCATAGTGACTCAAGAAACATGTAGCTTACTTCTGGTAACAAATTTTTTGAAATCGATCCATTAGTTTTTGTGCGAAAACATTACAATTTACAAACATACATACAAAACACGAATGTTTCGTCTTTATAAAATAAGGTTATCTATTTTTCTTTCGCGCAAATTTCTTAAGTTTTTCTTTAATATAATTAATAATTCTCCTGACAATAACAACCACTAAATAAGACTTGGAGAAAGCGGTCCCGCTGTTTAGGCGTGATGCCGTAACTAAGGGAAATAGCGATTAATTTTCATAGAGATAGATGCCAAACTTGCGTGCATGTGTGTTCACTCATTATAAATGAATAAGGGCTGATTTTTCAATCCTTGGTTAAAACTTATTCATCGAATAACATATTAAACTACCATTTCAAAAATGTATTCTAATTGTCCGTATTTGACAGTTTACAGGTGACATTTTAAAATGTTCGTGTAATACTTTATTGGACGGATAAATTTTAACCAAGGATTGAAAAATCGGCCCTAAATCAGCTCTTAAGAATAGGTACTCCCAAATTCACAGACTACACAAATTTTATAAAAAGGAAAGAAACTATTTGACAAGAATTGTAATAAATTTTGATACAGCTATACAATATTACATACAAGTTAAACTTGAACATTAAGTTGAAGTTATTGCAGTCGGTTAAAAAACGATAACGGAATGGAACAAATATATAATTAGTTATGAAGTCCACATAACTCCGATTATAATTTTAAAATATTGAACGCTTACTTATAACATTGTGATGGAACGCTTCACATGTGACACTCTAGTTTTCTGTATACAAATATAAAACTATTATTTCAGTAGAAAATAATTAAATCGACATAAATTGGTGTTTGGATCATTTGTTTGAAATTTCTAAAATGAGGCAAAGGTGAGTTTCACTGTAATTTACAATGGCATTATATTAAAACCAATCCTGAATTCTAAAATGAAAATATATTCAGAGTTCTTAGTTGAATGTAAAAAAAATATAAGTACTCCAAGCAGTGGTGGCTCAGTGGTGAGACCTCGGACTTCGAATCGATAAGTCCGGGGTTCGAGACCAGGCGAGCGCGCATGAAATAAATTGATTGTTCAATTTATCTGCGCATGTTGTAACATCACCACTGCTCGAACGGTGAAGGAAAACATCGTGAGGAAACCGACATGTCGAAGAATTAAAAAGTTCGACGACATGTGACATCCGCCAACACGCACTTGGCCAGCGTGGTGGATTATGGCCTGTACCCTCATAGGAGGCCC
This sequence comes from Colias nastes, assembly GCA_907164665.1. Lineage (NCBI taxonomy): Eukaryota > Metazoa > Arthropoda > Insecta > Lepidoptera > Pieridae > Colias > Colias nastes. The sequence continues at coordinate 10,000 of CAJQZM010029173.1, read as the reverse complement.
GTGTCCCAGCAGTGGGAACGTATATGGGCTGATGATGATGATGACTCCATGTTAATTGTCCCATTATTTTAATCCGTCGTTTTTTTTAATAAACAAAAGTAATTATAAATATTATGCTGGCCTTTGCTGGCATACAGTTACCAAAATATTATGTTGTGTTATACACAAAACGAGGGTTTAGAGTTGTTTTTTGTAGATTAATTGTTAAGTATTTTATACTTTTTGAAAAAGCTTTGAATTATATATTTACAGATACGATATAAACATGCTTCCTGGTGAGTTTTATTTTAAATAATCATTAGGTTGTTAAATTATAGATTATATTAAATCTGTAAGTAGTAAACCTTCGCGCGTCCTACGCACATTATTTGCGCGTAACTAAATCTGTATTTTATAGTAGGACGCGTGAGAGAGGCTTAAATAAAGTCTAAGTATGTTGGCAATTTCTTAATTGTAATAATTATGTTGTTATTTTTGCTTATGTCCAATTTAATCGCCACCCTTAAAATCGCTTTATTAAAAGATGTTTTTCATAATATTATAATAAATAGCATAGTTATTTCTGAATTAAAAATGCTTATTAATTATCAGTTGTCATATTATGTATTTAGTATGATTTACTTTAAGTTCATTAGCGCGGTTAAAGTAAACAATTTGTTAATTATTCAGATTACAACCAAATAATATACTTAAGTAATACATTATACAAATGTGTATACTCACAAACGTTTAAAATGTCTTAATATATTTAAATCAAAGGTGACTGACTGACATAGTCATCTATCAACGCAGAGCCTAAACCACTGGACGATGTCAGGACATAGGCATCCGATAAGAAAGGATTTTGATCAATTGGTATAATAGGGGATGAAATTTCGTACCATGAAAATTTATCTATTCCACGCAGGCGAAGCTGCGGGCAACAGCTAGTTAGTGATACACCATAGCGCTTTTAAACGAAGTCTAGTTGAATAAATTAATATGCGAGTTTAAGGGATAGTTCCCAGTGATGAAATTGTATTGATTAATTTCAGGAACGATCGCCATAATGCTACTCATTGTTCGAGTAGCAACAGTATACGTCTGTGAAAGTGGAATTAATGAAGAAAGTTGTGTGACTGAAGTAGTGTGTGATGAATATTTCAATTTAAGATATAACTCTTATTATGAAATTAGTCCACGCTGCACTCCTATGATGTTATATAATCCGAATTATGGCCGAAATATGATTCCAATACATTTAATTTACAAACGAAGAGTAGAAGATGGAGTAGAAATTCCAAAAATTTATGATTCGCGAATAATACACTATTATGATTATATAACAACACTAGAATTAAGCAGTAATTATCATTATAAATTTCCACTAATTAAACACATGAATAAATTACGTCTACTAAATGTTTCGTACAATTCTATTACAATTGCCAAGTTGAGCTCAAGATACACATTCCCCGATTTAGAAGAAATTGATCTTTCACATAATACAATAGAAGAATTTGAAATTAGTGCTATGGAATCACCGTTCAGTAGCTTACTAAGATTAAATGTTTCTTATAATAAACTGAATGAGATAAAAGAAGCGGTATTTGATCGATTTGCCAATTTACAAATGTTAGATGTTTCATTTAATGAAATATCGAACATTAACCCATTTTCATTTGAAGGTATTAAAAATTTGGTCTATTTAAACTTAGCTTACAATAAAATTGACGAAATTAATGGATCTCTGTTTAGATTCACAAAACTCACTCATTTGAATTTGAGTAACAACAGAATACAAAACATCTTGTTAAAAGACTTCGAGAAGTTACTTCAATTAAAAGAATTAGATTTAAGTTATAATGCAATAATAACAATTGAGAAGAAGACATTTCAAGGTATGAGTCTTTTAACTAGTGTTTATTTAAATAATAATGTTTTAAAGGTATTAGAAAAGGAAATGTTTCATGAAACGACGGATTTGAAAACTATCGACTTATCATATAATGAAATAAGAATTCTTCCTAAGTTTATGTTTGACGGTAAAAGTATAGAAAACTTTGATATACAGCGAAATAACTTAGAAGGCGTCCTAACCAATGGTACGTTTAAGGGATTAATGTTTATTTTGCAATTAGACTTGAGCTATCAAAGCATAAATGGCATTGACGATTACGCATTTACTGGGCTCGATAAATTAGAAGAACTGTTTTTAAATCATAACGAAATAAATTCTGTATCGCCAAAATCATTTGACAATTTGCTAAATTTAAAAAAGCTTCATCTTTCCAACAATCAAATTGCTAATCTAGATTTTGCATTGAACAATCTGAAAACTCTTAAATTTCTATCAGTTAGCTATAATTTCATTGGTTTTATTAAAAACAAATACTTGAATGATTTGGTTGCGTTAGAATATCTAGATATTTCTTATAATAATATATCTAAGATAGAACCTAAATCTTTTGAAAATCTAACTCAATTGGTCGATTTTGATGTTTCTAATAATGCATTAACAGATGTTTTAGAAAGTGATACGTTCTGTGGTTTGATGTCAATACCAAAACTAGATGTTTCTTCCTCGTTTTTAACAACTATTAAGAACAGTTCTTTTAACCACATGGTAAATCTTCAGAAACTAAATATATCACACAGTGCTGTGAATTTGGTAAATTTTAATGCTTTTATTCATACGGGAAATATAAATATACTTGATTTATCATACAACGCACTGAGATATTTAGATATCAATATAACAACCCTCGCTAATCTTAGCGTTTTATATTTAAACCACAATCGAATAACTGATCTGTCATCAAATCTTTTTATGAACATGAAAATGTTAAGTTTAATCGACCTTTCATTTAACGATATAAAATATTTAAATGACAAAACATTTACAAACTGCACAGAACTTTCGTATTTAGATGTATCATACAACAAGCATTTTAATTTTAACGTATCTGTGATGGCAAATCTAAATCGTTTAAATAAACTTTTACTATCTGGTATTGATAAAAATATCCAATTCGACAAAACTACCGATTCACCTTTGATAATATTAAATATGCAAAATTCTAGTGTCACTAATATAACGAGGCTTGGAATTAATCAATTTTGGTCACTCAATGAATTAATTTTAAGCAAAAATAATATTAAAATATTAGGAGTCGGAGCACTCACTAATTTAACTAAATTGGACTTATTAGATGTAAGTTTTAATAAAATACAATTTATTCAACCAGGTTCTTTTAAAGACAATAGCCACTTACGTATTCTGAATATTTCTCATAATCATTTGACAGCTCTCACTTATGGTACTTTCCGTGGTTTAATTTCTTTGGAGACTCTTGATTTATCTTACAATGAAATACCGGAATTACAAGGCGAACGTTTCTATGATATACAAGGATTGAGTGTTTTGATAATTGACTTCAATAAAATAAGCAAAATTGATTTTGAATACACAATTCATTTTAAATCATTGAGCATTGGCGGAAATCCTATTCCTTGTGAAATTTTAGTTAAATTGAAGATAAATGGTCTTTCAATAACAGCCATAAAATTAGACGAACATTCCAATGAAAATATTGACGGAGTCTCCTGTCATGGTTGGCGTGGCATTAAACGGATGGAAAATAGCAGTAAATCCATCGAAAACAACGACGTTTTAAACGATATAAGGGAGATATTAATCAGCTTATCAGAAAGAAAATCAACTGAAGAAATATCGAGAGTGATAAATACTGAAAACGATTTTAGTCAAAAATTTGAGAAGTTAATAACTGATCAAACTTTGAAAATGGATAGAAATATAAAGAACGGCGAGGAAATTATTCGAAATAATAACATAACAAATACATTTTTAGAACGAATGTTAAAGTTGATGGTTGCTATGAATTCCCAGGCGACATCGAAACAAGTGACGATAGTAAAAGAGAATGCTACATACGAAAATATATTACCATATATAGAGCAAGTTAAACAAGGCTTAGAAAGCTCGTTTACAATAGAAAAGGAAAAGATCATTTCTGACTTTAATGACAAAATGACATTGATAAATAAAAAGTTAGAGGAAGTCTCCATTAAAACCACAGAAAAGCCCGATATCCAAGCGAACAAAGCAGACTCTTTCTTGTTTTCCAATATATGCATTGGCTTAATATTATTGATTCTGTTGTGTTTCATATCGTTTAAAATATACGAATCAAAAGTTATGTTGGCTAGACGTAGGACAATAAGTACTCAACGAATTGCTAACGCCATGGATAATTCAAATTTGTAAACTTTTCATATCGATTATTTTTTAAGCTTTCATTAATTAAGTAGTTAAACTCTAATGTATTGATTAAAATTAAAACTTTATGATGATGTGATAAAATATACGTTAAGAAGTGTTGTTTGATGTTTTCTTTATAAAATCCTGTCCTTGATCAAATTCACACTTGGCTTTCAATTCCTTATTCTAAATTATAAAGACCAATGCCGATAATTTTTTAAACAAAAAATCACAGTAGGATGAAACCCATTAGAAAATGAGGGGAATGTGATAAAAATGAAAGGAGAAATAAATTACGGTCGATCCGAGTTCGGAAAAGGGAGGAGGGGAGCAGAAAAGGGGTCTTCACTTGTTTATGTCATCCTATATATCTATATGTTAAAATATGATGAGATGCTTTTTTTAACCGACTTCAAAAAAAAGGAGGAGGTTATCAATTCGGCCGGTATGTTTTTTTTTTATGTATGTACAACGATTACTCCGAGGTTTCTGAACCGATTTACGTGATTCTTTTTTTGTTCGATGCGGGATGGTGTCGAATTGGTCCCATAAAAATTTTATTCGGATAGGCTCAGTAGTTTTTATTTTATGAGCATTTTTGTCTGTATTTGTAAATGTTGCAAGTGCAAGTTTGAAGTCGGTTGTTTTTAACGCAGTTATCACTTGTTTCTAATGTAGAATAGAGCAGCGCTTGACCACGATCTCGCTTGCTGGTAAGCGAAGATGTGGTCTAAGATGGGGAGCGCTTCCTAGAAGGTACCTGTTGACTCTTGTCTTGAAGATCTCCCTTAAAATGTTTATATTGTATTTAAGATAGGACAAATTAAATCAACAGGCTTGTATAGTAGACATGTTCAATGCCTAATAATAATTATTGTGACAACATACCAACAAACTATGGTAACAAAAATAAAAAAAAATATCTACTATTCAACTTTTAGTCATATGTACGTTTTTTGTAATCTCCTTAACGGTTAGACCGATTTTGATTACCTGAATATTAATTAGTGTTGACTGCAAGTAATCTCACTTTTCAAACGAATTCACGGCCGTCAACTAGTTGGAGATATATTTGTACTATTGTTGAAAGCATAAAAGGTAGGTAGGGGGTAGAAGTATGTTATTCAAGAAATAAGAACTTAAGGCGTGCGAGTGAAGTTCAGTCAACGTGTCTCCAAGTCACGTATTCTCTTGTTCATACAGATACGGATTAAAACTATTCAGGGCCCGAACTCATAACTTCAGACACACACACATTCATGTTTGCTTTTGTCTATATTATATTACTCTTTTTTTTTTAATTTCACACTATATAATTGTATTAACTCTGGGCATATAAACTTAACATATTTTTTTTGCCACATTTTAAATAATTTGAATTACAACTTACAATTATTTTTCCAATGTTTAAAATTACTGAATTATAAGAAATAACACGCGAGGCTGGGTTAAATATTAGTCTGAATGTAATAAGAATGTACTGCGATTCTACACAGCTACCTAATCGATGTAGGTAGTTGATAACAAATCGCAGCAAGTCAACGACTATTAGCAAAATGGGGGTAGTTGAGTCGAACGTCGTATAGACAACGTCCGAGCCCCTAGGCACGATTCGTACGAATGCGCCACGAGAGGAAAGCGGCTTTTTATAGTATTCAACAGCTAAGCATGTTCTGACAGGTAACAGTGACAACTACATTGACAACTATTCATCCACAAAAATATTAAGGCAATTACGTGGTTCAAGGACCTTGATGATTCTGTCACTACATTTGAATTTGTTTTTTTAACCGCCCCCTATAATATACATCGTTGTTGAAGAAAAAGTGACCAAAGATTAAGGAACTGTAAAATGTATCGTATTGTATCGTAATGTGTTAGTCGTTTCTACCTAATTTATGCTTTCTCTGAGAGGCAGTAACATTTATGAATAGTAAATATTGTATACTATGTATGTTGTAAATGTAATGTAGGAAGACTCATCTTTCAAAATTAACCTTATTAAGCAAGGTCTCTACTACATGACCCATTCTGGAGACATTAAGATGACAATAAGCATGTAATTATAAGTTCTAGAGTGGGGAACAGTTAAGAAAACACCAATTTAGAAATTAATCTTATTCAACACGGAATCTACTATATTCTGGAGACCTGATGATGACTAGGGTGGAGAACATCTCACCTACAGAGATATAAAAGATGGAGTACATTATTTGACGTAATTCTATAGAACGGCCTCTATCATGAACGGCCTCTATCAGGCAAATGTATTTAGCGTTCTCTCTACATCTCTACATACTTAGTAGGAATATATGCATGCAACCTACACACACCGAAAAAATTAGGGTAACGGACAAGAAATCGTGTTTTTTTCGACTTGTTATGTATTTTGTAGTTAGTTAGTGGTTGGTTTTTTAAATCCCTTACATCTTTGAAATGATGAGGAGATACGAATATAGAAACGATTTTTAAACATTAAAATATTATACCCATTTAAGAGTTTGGTGCCTATTTATCGACTATAGCAGCTTCAAATCAAAAATATTGTAACGTGTTTTAAACTGAGTTTATTTTTTTCTACTGTTTATCTTTAAACGCATTACAAAATGAGTAATTTTCCTGCGACTGAAGTTGCCAGAGCCATAGCAATGACTGATGTGGGTCATACCTTACGTTCAAATACAGTGTAGGTGTGTCGGTATCTATGGTCTATTACAATGTTCAACGGTATAGTTAAAAAAAACAGTCTTAAATGTGTTGGCGCGGGCAAGGAAGAAATTGGGCAACTGACGCTTTAGATGACCGTTTTATAAGGGCGCAAACTTGGATAATGTATTTTGTTGTGGCTTTGGAAAAATGCATGTGGCGTGTGTAGATCAGTACCACCATATTATAGCAACAGGAAAAATATCAGTTGAAGATTAAACATGAGAGCTTCAATCAAATCTATTTTTTTATGATGTTGTAACTTTAAATTTATGGTTTTTAGCATTGTTTCCTTTATTTGTGTCTATAAGACATCGCCGTCATCTGATTAAATCGGATATTTGTTTGGATGACTAGGCCGAACGTTGATTTAACAACATCACTCACGACGTCCAACTAGTTAGCGAATTGTAATATAGCCCTTTGAACAGAGCGGATAGAACGTTCGGCATATTGTTGGATGACGATTTGTTCTTTAGTCATTCAATTAAATGTGGTCATTCAATAATCGCTCTAGTCTTCAATCAAATAGCAGATTCCTCCAGATGACTGCGACATATCTAGTATCTTATTAAAATCCTCCGATTCAATAGATTTTCCAGAGAGTTGACGTCTTCAGAAGAGTATATTTCGTGAAGTAAAAATTTAACAAAAAAATAATATTGAAAAAACCTTCGTTTTTCTTAAAAAGATATTTATAATGACGCCTTATTTGATTAATATATTAATTATATTATTATTATAATCATAATAAATTTATATAAAAGGAGATTGTGAATGTTGGGTTGTAGAATAAAAACGCCTTCGTCACAATTAATATTTTATTATTCCTTCACTTGGTACATTCACTTGATAGTTTTCTTTAATCTTAAATAAATCACAAGGCACGGCTATGGCACTAATAGACCGCACTGGTCGGCTGTTTAAGATCAATTGGCTCGCTGTCGCTGATCGTCTCTTCAAAAAATGTAAGCGATCGACTGACAACTAACCGACTGGAGGGGAGGTTAAGTTGTCAGGCGGTAGATTATGAATACCAGAAAACCTTGTCGATGGAAATGTTCTATGTATGATATTAAAATTTGTAACACGAATCTATTTCTTTTTTCCTCGGAGAGTCACTGCAAAGGAATTATTTTTATATAATTTATCCATACTATTATTTAATATTATAAATGCGAAAGTAACTCTGTCTGTCTGTCTGTTACTCAATCACGCCTTAACTACTGAACCAATTTGCATGAAATTTTGTATAGAGATATTTTGATACCCGAGAAAGGAACTACTTTTTACCCCGGGACATAGGATAGGTTTTATCCCGCAAATCCCACGGGAGCGGGAACTATACGGGTTTTTCTTGACTGCGCGGACGATGTCGCGGGTGGAAAGCTAGTATTTTTATGAATCATGAAATCATCGGTTTACCCAGTTAAAAGTGCGGAGGTAACGGAACCCACAAAGAGTTCAGTTGAATTGAGAATTTCGTCCTTTAAAGGCGTCGGTTAAAAATGTTGTTATCGGTTTAAGTCAGTTTTGACTTTCCTACGATTTTATTATAGTATCTGGATTGTTTTGGACTCTTAAAATATATGATAGAACAGCAATCAATCTTTTTTTTTAAATATTCTATGCACAGGAAAAGCCTGGTTATTTAAATTTTAGAATTTACCGATAGCCCATAAAAAGATGTAGGCGGTAGTGAGATGCCATACTTTTCCGTTGTGACTGAAAGCCCGCCATACCGACGACGCGAATGCGTTGATTTAAAAAAACAATTCAACCATTTGTACCAGGCTAACTTTTGCACAGGTAACCATCGGCGTGCAGCCATTTACGAAAATCGCCATGCCATACTTTTCGGACGATTCCAAATGGTCGCCATACCGCCGAAAATCTGCAAAAAATTTTTTTTCGCTGAAATTTTTGTACCAGTATTGCATTTGGATTTTTAGAGAGTATTTGATAAAATGTGACCATTATTATATTTGCCATACTTCTAGTAGGGGAAAAAGTACTGCCATACTTGAAAAATTAATTTATTATTAATTTATATGAGTGAAGATTTCCACCACCTAGATCTTGTATTTATATTCGTTGAACCTCAAACTTACAGGAAAAATTAGTGCCATACCGTTACAAATCGTTCAAAATACGAATAAAATCTTACAATAAAAAAAAATCTTATACAAAATCGCCACCTCCCACAGGTATGGTATTATCACACTTATATTTACAAACATTCAGGAGTTGTTGAAAAAAAAAATTAGGGTGGTACAAATCGTTCGGCGAGAAAAAAAAAATTTGCAGATTTTCGGCGGTATGGCTAATGGCGACCATTTGGAATCGTCCGAAAAGTATGGCATGACGATTTTCGTAAATGGCTGCATGACGATGGTTACCTGTGCAAAAGTTAGCCTAGTACAAATGGTTGAATTGTTTTTTTTAAATCACCGCATTCACGTCGGTATGGTGGGCTTTAAGACCCACCGGAAAAGTATGGCATGTCACTACCGCCTACATCTTTTTTATGGGCTATCGGTAAATTCTAAAATTTTTGTGTTATAAATCGTTTGACTTTCGCTATTTATCCGACGAGTTCGACTAACGCCCACGCGTCTAGTCCGCCGGTACCAGCGTTCTGACCATCACTTTTCTTTTTGTCATTGCGTACTAAGACCCCTGTAGAACCGCCATCCTGTTACAAATGACCCGGAATTTTGTGTCAGTATCTCCCGACTCCCGGCCTAATATAATAATATTTTACTGTCAAAAATTATCAACACTGGATATTATTCAATGACACATTTCAAAAACAAAACTAATTTACAAACAGATTTTTATATCTTTACATACCTATTTTTAACTTTCATTTCATGAACTGCTCATGTAAATACCTATTACAATCTGGTTTAATTTAACAAAACATTCAATTCGGTGAATTTTAGCGTTATTTTGCATAAAAAACCGCACGTACAGTCCCCCGTCCGAGTCGAACTGACACCGTCAAATTTCGTCGAAAATATGCAATAGAGG
>CAJQZM010029170.1:0-61012 GCA_907164665.1 Colias nastes | reverse complement strand
AAGTCTATCTAGCTGTTTATCTGGGCATTGAAAAATCGGCCCTTAAAATAACATTCGAGTTCTATCTGTATTACGCCCTGTTGGAACAATAACTTATTATATTAATATACAGTTTTATTAATATACAGCTGATTTGCAAATATATTATGGTGTGTTTAGGAAATTTATAATTTTAATTCCCACACTACCTTTTTAGTATGAATTAAACTTTATGAACTTACATCAACACTTGTAGTTCTTCAAATTAAATCAAAGTGAGTTTATTATAGTTTTTTTGTTTGTTACATATGTACTACATAATATATAAGAACATACATATTATGTAATACTGTTCCGTTTCACAATGAACGAGTACTAAAAAGTTCCATTTAAAATTGAAACCCTTCTTCTAACCCTCAATTATTTTTATACGCCTATGGGCTTTGCATTTAAAAGTTATTTGTTAGAACCGTATCGCTGTAAAAAGTTAATGATATGTGAATAACCGTAGGAAATCCTCTTGTAATTAGTAGAAAATTTAATGACTCGTGTAAGGCTGAGCTTTATCAAGAAGGGTCAGGATACGACTTAATTCTATCAATTTATAATGCGATATCCCTTGCTACAGAATGAGAATTCATATTATAAGAAATGTTTTATGCTTTTGTATAATTTATTTACTTTTTTTATATAATGGGAAAAATTTAACAAAAATAGGTAATCTCTTTTAGTTTTGATTTAATCAAAACTTAAAAAAACGTATATTATAATAACCCTTATATAATTAACCTTTAGTTCCAATATCATGCTGTACCTACAGCAGCATACCAACATTCTAAAATTTTATCATCAAAACGAGGTATACCATTCCATTGCACACGACATTCAAAACGTAATCAAATAAAAACGTAATTGCGTCCTAAGAAGGCACTCACAATCCGCAAAACGTCGTAAACACAAAAAGGCCCCGGAATTTTCATCCGGCAAATGCAATTTTCGACAATAAAGTGCATATGGTCCATTAGAGATAGTAAGTGGAGGCAGTAAACAGCCATGAAAGGGCTATTACAGCTTTACATTCACACTTAGCTTTATTGAAAATCTTCCCGCTTCAAACATTGTTTTTGTAGTTGGAAAACAATTTTATCGTGAACTGCAGTTTAATACGTAAATACCATTTATTTATCTTACATATTTAAATCAAAATTATGCTGTTTATCAGTAACATTATTGTCTTACAGATGGTAAATCTTAGAAAGAACTTCTGTACATTCTATCACAGGGATTATGTTCGCCTTGTACGTATGGGGCAGATGCGCTCATGTATTTTTCACTGATCGATTTTCTATAGCAAGTAGCCACAGAAGGGCCTATTTTCCGTGTATCGAACCCTTAGTTGTGACGCCGACGTGCTTACTAGCATCTCTCATCATAATATTATGGTCTTAATTAGGAAAGTCAAGAAGCTTTTCTAAGTTCCAACGACGATTTATCATTATTTTTTATTGAAACTTTATCCTGCAGCCTGTAGATATGTGTATTGTTCAGTACTTCTTTAAAAACATAATACGTATAATATTATTATAATCTGTATGTGTGCCAATTTTAATATAGTAATCTAATGTTATAGTTTTATTATAAGGACATAGAATAACCAAGATTCAAATAACTAATCACACAGACATTCATCCATATAATATTGGTAGGATTCTTTATCCTGCAGCCTGTAGATATGTGTATTGTTCAGTACTTCTTTAAAAACATAATACGTATAATATTATTATAATCTGTATGTGTGCCAATTTTAATATAGTAATCTAATGTTATAGTTTTATTAAAAGGACATAGAATAACCAAGATTCAAATAACTAATCACACAGACATTCATCCATATAATATTGGTAGGATTATACTAATTCAAATATACATAGCTTCTGTAAACCATACCTTCCCCGTAGTGCTATCAAGATTCCTTATACAATATGTATACAAGGTAGCTCGCCATCGTTTCAAAGGAAATCCGTTCCGCCATTAAGAGCCGAAAGAAAAACATTTTATAAATATTAGAGGCTTTTCAAGTCTGAACTTAAAGGTATTAAATTGCTTCAAGGTTCCCTGCGATTTTCGACACGTTTATCCGGGATAATCCCTAGTATTGACCGCTTTCTTTATTTTCCATTAAATGTATAACAGACGCTATTTTTTGAGATTATTAAGAATAGGGAAGAATAGTGAACGTATTTTTTTCTATTGAAAATGATTTCCGTTTTATCAATGGCAATTTTTTGGTGTCTTGATATCATTGTTATTATTATATCAACTTTATTCAATTTAGACGTAAATAATTACATTCAAATAGTTTGTCTTAAAACAGACAATTATGTAAATTATACCTAATTCATTTATTTTTTGAGTGACACGTCACTTTTTACAACAACATTTATTTAGGTAATTACCTAAACGAATTTAACCAATAAGGTAATTAAAACAAAAACTATGAGTATTAACTAAATTGAGTAATAAATGAACCATGTCATATTCTTTAATAGAGTCTGACGTTATCAAACAATAAAAAAGGTTTATTAAAAGAAATGTAATAAACGCTGACTTCAAATATAATGAGGTACATAAGAGTAACGAGTAAAGATATGTATCTATAATATAATAAATGTTATATTATATATATAGGCTTAGGAAATATATTTTATTATATTCCAATAATTGACAAGATGAAATAAAAGACAGAGCTTGACAAACTCCCAGATATTTTATATTATCCAAAATTATTTAGCCACGTGCGTCAGATCATAAAAAGTATTGCAAATCCAAATGACTCACAAAGAATACAGGAAAAAACACAAATCGGGAAGCGAAAGAAACGTAGCACAATTCCGTTTCTGAAATAAAAATAATTTTCCTTAAACACAAATGATTCTCGAAAAATGAGGCTCGATAAGATACGGTGGAAGGCCGGGACGGTCGCGATGTCTGACACAAAATTTGTTTAACAAAATTGTGTTATACTTTATTAACACTAATGGTTCGCAAATAGCTCCGCCAATCGTCCTACACCCTTATATCATTTGCACGTTGCCAGTTACATTATTCAGCATTTCACATTTTAATATTCAGGTGACATATTTGAGTCTCCTTTCAATTTTTTCCCGCGCCTTTCGTACCGCTGTGAACGGAATTTTGAACGCTACTTATTGATGTTCGACTCTTAATCCTAACATATCACGTCCTTTGTAGGGTGTTCCATTTATATTTTATCGGTAGCGCCCCTTTCCTTGTTCTCCTTTCGACCAATTTATTGCTTTTGATATCCACAACTGAGGAAACTAAATCGGTGAAACTTTACTAAATTGCACTATTTTATACAAAAACTTCAAACTCAATGAAATAAATGACCGCTGCTATGATTCCAATAGAAAGAAAATATTTATACACAGAAAATTATGACATATCTAATTAGATAATTAATAATTAATTTAACAGTAGATATTGTACTACTAATTATTAAAAACTTTTTTCGATACTTTTTATACTTCAAACTTTCATAAACCATAAAATATATGAGTATTTTATATTACAAAGTATAATTAAAACGCAATATTAAAAGCATAATTATGTACCTTTATTATGCAATCAACTAGTTTAAACAATAAAAAAGCATCAATGATGTCTCATACAATCTCGATTCATTACAGCCTTCTACACCAGGAGCAAATTGTTTTTTGCCAACAATATTTCATTACGGCCACAATATTGAAGCCCATAGTACTTATTTTCGAAGTATTTATGGCTTAATAAATTCCACTACGGTAATTATAAAAGTCATGATGGCTATTCATAATGACCGCGAGCAATTTACGTTTTTTTGAACAATAATTACTTCCGAATATTTTACAAAACTTCGAAATTATATCCCATTCAGTCACGAACCACAAGGACAGAGGAAAGTTAATGATGTAATAAATAATGAACGTTTTCTTTGTAACAAAAGTACTGAAGTTTTCAATGTTTCAGCGATTTATAAAGATATAATTAGTACTAGTTATGCGAACTTTTGAATACGTTACAGAAATCTTTGGCATTGTTTATTTTAATTTTAAATCATCTAGTAAATTTATAATATTTTGGATACATAGAACAAATCATAGAGTTTAATAATATATTTCAATGTTATTAATTTTGTAAACAAAGACTCTAGCTTATGCTTCATAGCTGGCTTGAAGTAGTAGGTATAGTTTTATATTATGTGTGGCTTGAAGGAATAAAAACAAATACGACTAGCATCGTAGCAAAACATTCCCTGACTTTTTCATATCTCGTTTTAAATAAAACAATCAGAATACATCCTGATATTCAATGGCCTTGTTTACTTTACGATCGGCAATGTCAGCACTTGTGTATTCATAGAATTATTAGTCTACCCTCTTACAATTTTCTATGACACAGTTTCGCGAGGCGGGTCAAGACTTCTCTAGTTATTTTTTTTTTTTACTATTTTTACGTCTGTTGAATCTGAGAACAGAATTGCTAATGAACTATTTACTTGAAGAATACAAGTAAAGACTACAGACAGGAATTGACCTAAATTGCGATGTTCAACTTCTATTCAAATTATTTGGGCGTTTGTTTGTACAATATATATATAACGTTCGTTTGTAATATGATAAAACATACTTTTTAGGCTTATTTAACATATTATGAAAGCTATTTAGTACCTATACATAGAGTATTTGTGTGTTTCTAAATAAACTTAAATTGAAAAGCGGATTAAAAATTGCTTTCCTTTTATAGGATTCTTCCCAACAAATTTTTTCACGTCCTACTATCCTTAAAAGTATTGGGTCCGAAAAATGCATGTCATGGTGGGAATTAAGAAAAATCCCTGAACCGAGATGTGACATAAAAAGGTCCTACCGTTTATTTGCATCTATAAATCAGGGCCCGACAGATAGGGTGCATGCTTGCATTTATTGCCGATTCCGGACCATCTTGGCCCCATGGACCACCCTCGTTAGAAAGCCTACTTCATTTGTATAGATTTACGTATAGGTCAGTGACCTGGAAGATTCATTGTTTTGTAGAGCCAAGCTGAAATTAATTTTTAGTTAAATTTATGGTAGCGATAATTTTTATGAAGTTTCAATTAAACCCCGAATGTCGGACATTAAACAATAAAATTACTAAAATTGTCACTAGTATTACAATCGTACTTTTCAAAGATATTTCTAAAAACACATTTGATTCATGTTTATTTTCTATCAAGAAATGTATCAAATGAACCACTTTTCGATTTATCAAAGCTGAACAGTGCACAAGTCTAATCAGTTTCATTCTAAGAAAGTTCTTTTCAATCCTCGATTTCTGTGCGATAAAGGTTGCTATTTCGTATTTCAATTAAGCCGTGACCTAAATCAGTTTCACATAAAGTAACTGACAATTTTTCCACGTCGGTGGTGCTTGGATCGCGTAAATATGAGCCAATTATAGCAGCCATTTCACGCCACTTACACTTACGAGATGAGACTTTAGATTTTAGAGAATTTATCCCTAGATTTATGGAAACCTGATAGCAACAACATGTATTTTGATGCAAGAAATAGAAGACGGGTTGCTGCAATAAATAACTAAGCTTTCTGTTCGATAAACATAGTCTATTTTTAAAAAAAACAGTACGAAGTATTTATTTATTATAGAAAGAATATAAAAATATAGGTACTGTATGTTATTTTTTTACGTTCCATCACTATGCCGTAGATATGTATCTTAGCTAAGAGAAAATGATATTTTATGGAATTTTTAATCAGACATTATCATCTTCCATCTACGAAAGAGCGGGCTTTCAATAAACAACTACGGAAGTAATACAGACGGGGTTTTTATTCTCATTTCGGGACGAATTTTAATCCCATCAGGATTAGACGGAGCTAATTACATTATCATTACTTTCGGCACAGCGGACCGTTTTAGTGTAACAAACAAGCTTCGTTATGCTATGCTATATGGAATATTTAAGCGTCATGGCCCGCCGGCTCACAAAGCTTTCTGCCGAACAAATTCTGTATTCGCGAGCCTTTCATTTTGATGGATTCACATCATGAACGCGTATGAAAATAATTATTTTTATATTAAAGTGAATGCGAATGTTCAAAAGGCCGTTCGGTTATTTGCGCCGGATGATGCTGTTATTTTTAAATGTGTTGTGTGCCGCTTTGGCGGTTGTCGCTCTATATTTTATGTTGATAGCATGTTGCGTACCAAGCTATGATAATGGAAGAACTCATCTCTAACATAATGACATCAATGAATCAATTATAATATTATAAAAGTTGATCAAGTATCAAATAATTGAAATAATAACACATTTGTGGAGAATTGTGCGCGCTCGAAGTTATTTGTAGCAACAAAAATTAAAAATATTCTTTATCCATTTTAAAATGCTGTTCAGTTTAAGTTATTTGCCAAATCTGTAGCTGACTCTCACAGAGCGCGGTTAACGGCAATTTACGTATCAAATCGAGTGTGAACGAAATCACTGTTTTGTAATCGTGCGATTTTCCCGCTGTTTTTCTTACTGACAATACAGCCAACATTTTTCCTCCCTCTCTTGAACACTGCATCTGTAAGAGACAGAATTAATACAAATGTTGGCGCCAATTCTGGGTTCAATACGGAGGAGTACTTTATGGTAAGAGGGAGACAGACAGGGAAAATCACGAGATACTCTTAAACTGCTCTTGTTTATGGTCAGATATTCTTTGCGCATTTTGGTTGGCCGAAAATATAACTAGTTTCTTAGTAACTCATCTTCATAGTCATGCATTTATATGCTTGCATCATAACTTAATATAATGAAAACGTTATGTTCGTCGTTCAATGCTGTATACAGAGAATTTATTCATATATTATTACAAAGCACCTTGTACGTCTATTGGCTAGAATCGAGTAGTCAATTACATATATTAATCCTACACCATTTTTCTCTTTTTATATTTAACTGTCTATAATACTTACTATCCTTTTACATATTATGTTTAACCCCTCACGCGTCCTACTATAACATACTGATTTAGTTACGAGCAAATAATGTACGTAGGACGCGTGAAGCTTTAAAGCACTGATGCATCCGAACAACCCCCGCTCCGTGATCAATTTCTTCCTATCTTTTCTCCGTCTTAAAAATCAATTCTCGTTCTTATGGTGCATTGAACGTCACTTCAACCCTCCAGCGTTTCCTTTAATCAAAGCTAAAAAAAGTTAACGCAATCAATGACTAGAACGAAAACGTTTCGCAAATAGAAAAGCAAACAGCCTAGACAAAGGGGACCGTCTCGTGTGACCGAGGGTTAAGGCGCCAAGGTAAGGTCGAAGATAACGCTAGAGGGTACGAAATCTAATTTGCAAATGCATTCCCTGCCTTTCAGATCGCAGTGACGTCTAGCGCGGCTTTACATTTTTAAACAGCGACCAAGCTCTGATTTCAACGGTGCTAAATTTTAGCTTTGTTCGCATGTTCTGAATTTTAAATGCTCACATTATCAGTCATCTATCATCACATATTCAGCCTATGGTGCATTTTGGGTGTTAAAAATATACATTTCGCTTCGCCAAGATCGTTTGAGTGATTCTGGTTTTAAATGATATGAGATGTTTAAAGTTTTCATATTGATTTGTATTTTTTATTTAGTTTGAAAAAATAACTAACATAAAATCAATACATTTAGGTCGATTTAAATAAGGGGTTGAAAACGCTTTGAACTCTTTTTAAATAGTTCGATACCATTCAATAAAATAGTAAAATGTATGTCTGCTATATGTCTGATATCTAACTAGCGGTCCACCCCGGCTTCGCCCGTGGTACATATTTACGTTTTCTCTACATAAGAACCATCCTCGTACTTCAAGGAATATAATAAAAAAAGAATTATCGAAATCGGTTCAGCCGTTCACACGTGATACCGTGACAACGCGAAACGGGTTTCATTTTTATATATATAGATAGATATATTATTTTAATTATAAGTTCGATGACAATAGTTTGACCCGTACAATACGTCATAATACATAACGTTCGCCTTTCGCGGTCCGCTTAATAGCGAACGGGCGAATTCCAGTGGAATTTTGGCAGTGTTCACGGTCCATTGCCGACGGAAATTACGTTGCGTACCAACTCGCTCTTTTTGTTCGAGCAATGTATTGTATCGATTGTGCTACGTGAAATGTGCCGGTAGGGTCTGAAGGACACCGGATCGTCCCTCACATTTCATTTCTATAAACGCGAAAGGATATTATAGTTTGTTTGCAGAAGTTATGTTTTATTGGATATCTTGATTTCTGACAATAAATTGGATTGTTTGTGATGGGTGGAATATTTATCACGACACGGATTAAAATAATATTACCCGTTATACAAATATTTGATAAACTAGCAATTTTGGGTCCCAATTAATTAATTGTTTTGATAAGAAATTTTATATGAAAACGAACCGATAAAAAAACACGTAAATACATCTATCTGTCGTGGATATACAGATATATTAGAAAATGTAAAGCAATATGCTTACAACAACATTCGGGTCAACATAATATAGGCTTGGGCTATATCATCACGCTAAGACCAATAGGAGCGGATCAATGAGCGTAAAACCGCGGTGCGCAGCTAGTCAATTATATTTTTCCATCCCCAGCTAATGACAGCAACTTACCACTAAAATCTCCGCTAGTTGGATATCCGCGCCCACATCAAGAGTCAAAAACTTGTGACATGTCCTCGGGACAACTTCACCCAACTTCTACATTAGAGATGAAGTTTTACGCCAGACTTATTCTCACTACTTGTGAAATCTTACGAGTGGAACAAATTTGTAACGAATGGTGTGGATAAGTATTACTCTGACTATCCGTATATGGTCTTAATGATAGTCATATGAGAGTAATGGTGTAAATTAATGGCTTTTAAATACAGCTAAGCGGAAGCAGTTAACGCGCCGAAAGGTTGTCTAAATATCCCGGAAATTTTCTGCCAATAAATGTATTTCGAATGGTGTGAATAAGTATTACTCTTGTATATTCGCGTGTTTAATGACATTAATACAACTGTAATAGTGAAAATTAATTACTTAAACATGACCTAGTTTACGCGACGAAAGTTTGTCTAAATATCCCGGTTTTTTCTGCCTCAAAACGTATTTTTATATTGCTAGGTATTTCGCTACAACCATTCAGAACCCATTTAATAAACAAACATCCATTCATAAAAAAAACGTTTGTAAGTTGTACAATTTATTTTAAGCGTCACTATTAATACTTCAAAGGCGCTTTCTATTATATTTCATTTAACTCATTTTAATTAAGAGAATCTTCATATTGTTTACTTTTGTTCGAACTAAAATAATTTCACTATTATGCAGTAACCTTGGTACTTCGTCAATGTCGTTCAATTTTTAAAGATGTATTATTTTTATTCTATATTTTTTCATTCATTACGGTGATCTTTTTGAAGCCATATTGAACAATTTTATATTTTTATATAACTTGCTAAAGCTTGCAAGCCGCGCCTTAGCCTGCGTTCTCCAAAATATAAAAAATTATATACTTAAACCTTCCTCTATCTATTAAAAAAAACTATCAAAATCCGTTACGTACGTTTTTAAGGTTTAAGCTTACATAGGGACGGACAGACAGTTAAATTTATTTATTTATTAACACGATTAAATTACCTTCAAAGAAATTTGAGAAAAACAGCTACAAAATATTAAAAGGGTACAAAAATCCAGGATCACTTCACTACCCGAGCCAAAGGACATTTAACTGAATAAACAATGAGAACTCTATTGAATAATTGAAAAAGATTTATATAGGCACAGTGAAATATACAGTGGGAGGGATAAGATACTGTTACTGTTTTTGTTATTATATCTAAGAAAATACACGTCCCTTGTATGGGATAAATTGAATTCTTTTGCAGAAAATTACTTACTTATTACTTAAATTCTTTTATTATTCTCACTTCATATTCATTGAAATTAAAACGCAACGCAGTTGTCATAATATTTATTATGTTATAAGCTCTGTGATATAAAAATAAGGAAATTGGTCGCACTTGACATCGTGTTTTTAAAACTAAAAATAGTTCCTCCATTTCTTCTCTTGGTTTCTGTCAGTTCTTTTCTCCTTTTTAAGTAGATAATAATATGCTATAACTACTACTCTCATTAGGTGAATTTTCTGTTTACTTTGTCCCTTAATCTAAGCTTTATTTGGAAGCCTAGTCGACCAAAGAGTACTTTGAATTTGTATACGGTACCTTACCTTATTTAAACGAACCATACCATACCTTATACAAATTCCATATATCTATATACAAACATAATACATAAACAACAAATTAAGTCCATTACAAATTACAACAATACGTTTCAAACATTGTTTCCCTAAAATGTTCTTTGAATTTGCCTCGATTTCATAAAGAAAATATAAAAATACATAATTCATATTGTATGGTACACACTTAACGTACATTAAAGGCACATTTCTTTAGATCTGTACATACAAATTATTTTTAAAACGTGACCTTTATGAAAACCTGTAACGTAATTTTCTTTGCTCCAATTTTTATACAAACGAATTTATATTTTTGTTTATATTTATCCTTAAGCTTAGCCGAAGGAATCGTGATGTGATAAGAATTTGTGTTCTAGATTTAATTAAATTTTCCATTAAAATGTTGTTTTTTTGTTTCAGGTAATAATCATCATCCGAGGATAAGACAGAAGCTCTCCATTGTGTAATAATGTATATATTCTTATTAAATAAAACAAAATATTAGTAGTTCAAAACTTTATCATTGTATTATAGTTTCGTTTATGGCACAGCAAGTGCTTACGCAATCTGGTTTGGTATCGGCCATCCGCATCAGTTATTTAAAAGATGATACATGTGCTTTGCCAGTATTTTAAATATAAATAGAATCGTTGCGATGTACATTACATGCAGAATATTAAGTAACATTGTATTTTGTTAAAATAACTATAGGAGATAGAAAGTTTTCCACGAAGTTTGACCCGTTCTCACCTACCCTTTACGTATCTTTGTGTATTTAAATAAAAATCTTATTAAAACTGCATCTTTTAACAGTTTTTGTGACATACTTTTGTCCTCTATATTATTCAACAGCATAAGTTCAGAATAATGAATCTGCTTTTCGGCACCGTCGTTATGTTACAAAAGCATTGGAATCAGAAGTAAAAAATGTGAACCTATTAACATTGCAAAGTGGGAAGTTTTTAATGATCGTTATAATATTTAGGAGCATATCTCGGTCATACTTATTACAAATGGATTCATTCTATTCTTGAGTAAAAGAATAACTTATTGTTATACGTGGTCATACTGGGCATATGCCAATAGGAGTTTTAATTGGAGATGTAATATTTAAATCAAGGTGAAATGAAGAAGAGATATTAATGAAAATTAGGCAGATGAATAATACACAATTCTATTCCCTAATTAATTCTATAATTTCCTGCCCTATACGAATACTATATGACTTACTCAACTGATTTCATAGATATGACTGAATTTCATAAAATTTAAGCAAGCGATAAACCTTAAAAAGTACAAGCTTGCGTGTTTATATTATTGAAATATTATCACAAAATATATTTTTCCACATAATTAACATCGGCTTTAAAGTAAGTAAATAAAATACCATTTTAAACACGCAACACTTTACATTTTAATAAAACATCATTCCAGTTGATCATTCTGTAAATATGAAATATCTTGGTGCTGAGTAACGGCGAGCGAAAAATTCAACAATTCGCTCGAATAGCCGCCAGCTATCTGTGTTGCGATATCTAGTCAATAAACAAAAAAACCTTATATTAACACATGCATTTCGCGCATCTCCATTGCAATGAAATTTTTATCGACGTTGCACTGTGAAAATCTTTTTTATTATACCACTCGTCTGCAGCAATTCGCCTTGTTAAAACCACATGCATTATGTATAAGTCGTAGAATTCGGATAATGTTCTGGGGTGCAATAAACCTAATGGTGGTTTCTTATCGGTCAAGATTAGGCGACCCCCGTAATATAGTGTGATATATTGCTTTATTTGTCAAATATCAATATCCGAAGCACTTACGAAGTTGATATAATTGAATGTGAAATGGCGTTACATGACATGTGTTACTTGACTGTATTAATCCATTATTAATAATGGATTCTGATAAGCTTCTTAATATAATGTCGTGGATGTTCTTAAGTTATTTAATATGTGTTACCGTTTGTTCTTATAAACATTTTATTGTTTTTGTTTATAACTCGTAACAAACTTTGTACCTAATTGGCAATGAAATTGAAATGATTATTTACGAGTAAATAGCTTTTAAAATGTTATAACATTTGTCCTAATTGAATAGGCACCAAAAGGTGTTTTGAGTTTTATAACAACTTTTTGATGATTTGCGAGTGTAATTTATGTATATCTAGGGATAATATTAATTTTCAAAAATTTTCTATTCCTTTCTTTTCTAACATAACGATGGGAATAAGTTTATATTTTATTGTAACCAACTCAGATTACTATTAGATCATTATCAAGATGCAGTCGTCTGCATCTATCATACTAACTTGCTATCATCCCTGTTTGTTTTTCCAATAATCATTTTGACTGGTAGCTCTTGTACATTTAAGAAGTTGGTAAGCCCTCAGATTTTTGAATTATGTATATTCTGTGAGAGCCCAATTCCTTCGTCTATGTAATTTAATCAATACATGAATTCAAAATATAAATAATTGCCGTGCACAGCTTGTTCCCGTGGTTGTCAACAAACACCAGATGCTCGCTATGAATGGTATCAATCACTCCCTTGTATTTCATTAGGGTTCAGATTTATGGTTGCACTCGATTGACGGATTAGTGAGGTAATTGCGGTGTTGCGTGATGTTATCCCTGATGAAAGGGCGCAATGGTCTTTGTTTTGTGCGATTACATCGCCCCCTTAGTGCTGCCATAAAGTTAGAACATTTAATTGGCTGTAAACTTCAAAGTTAATACCTATCTTTGTTAGCAAAGATTTTATGAAAAGTAACACAAAGAAAAAAGAGAGAACTATCCCATACTTACCCATATTTTAGGTTATCACACCGAAAACGGTTAGGTTCTTTGTAAATTTTTGCAAAACAAATGAATAAACTTTTCATCGAAAAAATTTATTTCTGTAGGCTTCAACGTGAGTTTCATGGAAATACAAAAATATATTTGACATTTTTTGTTTAATATTTATAAATGGACAAAACCACGGACAGTATAAAATAATTTTTAGCATACTTTCAAATAGCTGGAAACGCACAAACAAAGCAATCTGAATTTCAATGAAAGTTCATCGCATAGTCGTTGCGGGCTAAATCTAATATTAATAAACGGGGATGACGCGAAACTGAATTTCCAAAACTTGCCAGCTCGCACACAGATTTGCATAATATCGTGTCTGACACTAATACAGCAAACTCAATATTGGCGCACCTGTGACCGACACACGAAGTGTTGTTCTGGACAGTGATTCACGTCACCGTTCTTTCACTGTTACTTTTTGTAGCTGTGATTTGTAACGTGATGATATGTAGCACGATTAGGACTTTTGAAAGAATACAACGATGCCTTTCACTTACACGGGATAAGCAATTTCACGATTATTTTCTGAGGTATTTATGTCCAAATATTTAATCAATCCTCTTGCTCTGCCAAAGAATTACTAACACATAACAGCAGCGTTGAGTCCTACTGAAATTATTTTATTTATGTAGATGTATAATAAAACGCTTGTACGTAGGCTCCTTTTATGCTATAAATAAATATTTATTATGTGTTGACCTTTACCTGAGTCAGATATGTATTTATAAATAGGTAGCAATTATTTTCAGCATAATGCAATTAGACATAATCGCATAATGTTATAAGATAAAAATATAACGAATTATACGTAATATTTCGTACAGTTAATTTAATTATACTTAAGTTAATTTGTAGCTTAACTATAACACGCAAAGATACTTTACTTTAACAAAATAAACAACCATTTTTCACTGTTATTTGTAGCTGTTAACTTTAACGTTATTGCACCGCTTTACATAAAAGAATGCGTGGATTTGCCTTTTATCGCTATTTATGTACGTTTTATGCATTATACGTAATACTTTTTAAACATCTTCTCCCTTGGGTAAACGTTAATTTGAAATTATTATGTGTATCCTGCATAGTAAGATAAAAGTTAAATTCCAAACAATTTGACACAATTTTAATTGAAAAATCTTTAAAAATTAAATTTGTATAATATTGTATTCTACTAAAAAATTGTACCTAGTATATGTTGTGTTTCTTGTCACCTTTTTTTGCATTAAGCTTTTTTGCGTAAACACTCGATATCAATTCAACAAATTAACAAAAACATAATATGTAATACACCCAAAAGTTCAAGACTTAAAAACGTTTACCCGCTACCGTATTACACTAGTTATGAAGCTTTTAAAACAATCCAATCTGCGGTGTCATTCGAAGTAAGAAACTAGAAATCTTCAAGTCGATATTTCCGAACCGTTTCGCGGCGGTGGGTAAAACGAGCTGCGGAAATTCCCCGACTTGTTACTCTATCGGTTCTTCTACAAACTTACTCTGGTAGTGGAGTGACACTTAAAGCTGGATTTTAAGGCACAACTCGATCCTGGATTGAGAACAGAATTTCTTAATATCGAATCTTGCAAGCTAAATTTAATTTTACAGAAACGTACTAGATTGGTTTGTAAAAGGACGTTGTGGCCGTGGAACGTGTTATTGTTGTTTACGTGTTATCGTCGGATATCTCTTTAATAAATTAATTCCCAAACCTATTAAATATAGAGGATAGAGCTGCTCAGGTAACGATAAAATATAGGATATTGGTCCACATAACGATATCCCTCCATTAGATAATAAAACATGAAATAAGACACAAACACCGTCGCAGAAAGCAAATGATTCCCCAGACATACTATGTCATGCGAAACTTTGACAAAAGCGAAAAGTAAAGAACACTAATAATACTTATCACGTCCTAGTAACTCTAAGAAGCTAGTAGCAGTGGTGAGCGCTAACTGTAAACTTAACAAAGTCCGCCAAAGTACTTGGGATTCTTATTTATTTTCTTTTATTCGGTACCCAAGAACGGACTCGAGAGTTCTTGCGTTTTGTAAATATCTGCTCGATATATTGGCGATCGCTTTCGCTTTATTTTGAGACTTTTACTATTTTCTCGGTAAGTGAGAGGGAAATTCTATTTGAACGTTATTTTCGAAATAAAATCTTGTTTGCATACCAATAATGTTTGATTTGTGACACGAGCTTTTGAAACTGTAAAAGTATTGCATTTTTACTACCTACTTTACATCAATTTTGTTACATTTTTTCAAAGTCATAATATAACTGTTAAAAACGTAATGTATCTTATGACATCATAACTTATTATATTCTCTTTCTTTTTCTGTTTCCTGTTTTTAATATTAAGTGCCTTATAAGTGTATATTTCTTTTTTCCATTTCTTGTTACGTCTTTCTTTCAGTCTATCTTTTACAACTTGTTTTTATTTGCATCATAAAAAAATATTCAACACAGCCTAGCAAAAAAAATGTGCAATATAATCTCATTATTCACGGAATCGCCTCATTACTTCTAGGTCAGTTAAGCTTACGTTCAGCTTTTTAATTGTACCCCGCCCGCCTGACCCTCACCGAGGTCGCTTGTTTTTCACAATTTACCATCTCGTTAACCTCCCGAATTATAACTCTATTCAAGTTATAGGCGATACGCGAGCGTAAACTCACTCATAGCTGTCAATTTTCTAGAACAATCCAAGCTTTCAATACCATCAGTATGACATTATAATAATACATACTCCTTAATTAACTCCCATTTAGAAATCAATTCTATATTTATATATATATGGCCATATATTTATTGGTTTATAATTTATATCGATAAAATCACCGTCTTTTTACAAAAATAAATCGTTTATTTTATAAATATCCCACAATCATTTTGGTTTCACTCACTCGAAGTGTATTTTCTCAACACGTTTTTACTTAACATTTAAAATACTTTACCGCATATAGCTTATGACATACACTATCCACCAGCCATCTTTTATCGCCAACGCACATCCAAAATCCAAAAGGCGTAATATACATAAAAGGGAGCAATTAAAGCCATTTATCGTTTACGCTGTCATAAAGTGGACGGATTTATATCCGACGTCAATTTTTTCAACACAAAGCTTTAATAAATAGCCCGATACTTTTTTGTTTGGATGAAAATATTTAAGAACCCGATTTTATTAAAATATCCCGAGAATTAAAATGTTTTAAATAAAAAATATACGTATTTGGGGATGGTGTATTTTTTATGTTAATCCTTGACTCTTTTCACGTTAGACATAATAAAAGTGAGACACTATTAATTGAAATATCACAAACAGATCGTATCTTATGACGTGATTTTTATAAAAATTATAGAAGCTCCTTTAACGCTCCTTATAATTAAACAAAAGCAATAGATACAACACGTTGTAACAAAAGCTTTCCCTCTCCACAATGTTCATTATATTCTATCGTTTAAACACATCTAATGTAAACCGTATATAATTAAACTTGTAGAAAAAACAGCGATCCATAAAAACGAATTGTGAGTTAATCCCATTGAAATAGGACTGTCTCGATATGAGATATTCTAATCCACATTAAGTTCAGCCGGGCAGATATGACAAGGAATAATCCTGCGCTTAATTAGAAAGGTTACGTAGTACGGTACGGTTTTCATATTTTCTTATATAATTTCAGTGGTATGATTCTTTTTTTAATTAAATGGTTGTGTTCATTAAATAGCATTGTTAATATCGATTTAAATGTATGTAAGCTCAATAAACATTTTTATTTTATATACGTACATGACATCACTATCACTACATAGTATAAAACAAAGTCGCTTTCTCTGTCCCTATGTCCCTTTGTACGCTTAAATCTTTGAAACTACGCAACGGATTTTGATGCGGTTTTTTTTAATAGATAGAGTGATTCAAGAGGAAGGTTTATATGTATAATAACATCCATTAAATAGTGGAGAAGTACTGCTATTTTTGAGGTTTCTAATGTGATGTCGTAAAAAATTACATGTTTTCCGCTTACATTGCAAACGCAGGCTGAACCCTACGAGTTTTATCAAAATAATGTACTAAGTATTATACACATTGAAAAGGTCTACAGAAAAGTCCGTGATGGTATATGTCTATCTCTTATGGATAACCCACAATAACTTTTTTTTGTCATTTACTTTTTACGACAAATAATGGCTAATTTTCAAAGCGATTTTAACCAATACAGCATTAATCCTTAACCAATTAAATACCTTGAATACATTGTTCATTTAATATAGATCTATATGGCCCTTTACACCGTATGATTTAAGTGAATATTTTCGAAGATATTACAGATTTAAAAATTGCGGGACGTAGCGTTTGCGGCGGAACCGGCCGGCCGCCCGGCTATATGTATATTTTATACCCGTGCGAAGCCGGAGCGGGCCGCTATGTTTTTATATACAACGTTCACAGTTTTTCTGTAGTGTATTTAGTATCAGCATTGCACCCGTGCGAAGCCGGGGCGGGTCGCTAGTTTTATATATGACGATTTACATATTATTATTTACCTAACCTCTCGGTAAACAGCGTTGAATGGTAGGAAAAGGAAAGAAATGGATACAGCTTTATTATTCAAAGAAAAGTTATTTTAATTATAGAAAACTAAAGATTGTAAACCCTATTATCGATATTAAAAATTTACCCTTGCCTTTAACCACTGTTAAATTCCCTGGTAATTAAGAAATGTCCATTACTTAACATTAATCTCTATCTATAGTTTTGTTCAGCGTCAAGCGTAGACCATCCCCAAGAAGGGGTTTTAATTTATTAATAGATAGTTTATAACTCCGCTAGAGGCCGCCACTTCTTAATAAATAGATCACCCCTAAAATAATAATACGTTTCGCGAACACCCTGGAACATAAATTTTATAGGATTAAAGGGGTGACGTAATGTCGTCGGTTTATCGTCGATGAAAATTTTGGTAGTTATTTTTATGTGCCATCGCTTTATGACTGAAATATGTTTATTTGGACGAACTTTTATTTTAGCTTTCGATTCATTTTATTTTTAGATACGGATTGCTGGTTTAACGAAGTTTCCCTTGAAATATCAGATTCGTTTTTCATACTCAATTCGTATTTGTGCGAATTACATGGAAATTACATCTTTCTCTTTAATATTATAACGATATCTAGGCGAAATACTTAAATAAGTTTCCTTGAATCAAAGCACATTAAACAATAATAACGCTCTATTCTTGAAATTTGAAATACTCCATCTATTTAAAATGTACTTAAAATGTCAGTGGTTACTTCTGGAGAGGTGTCGAAGCGGCGAGAAAGCTATTAATATACAGTTTCATAGTGAACTTTGATTAAATATTCCGTGCAATATCCAATTCTCACAACGTAAGCAACATTTGTTGGGAACAGAAACTAGGAAACTGTAAGCGTCACAAAGTAATACATTGGACGAAGTTTAGCACTTGAGGCGATACGCGGACTGCACGCAACCGTCCAACAATTATTCGTTATATTAGTTTAGGATAGCCTCTTTTAGATAAAATTCCCTATTCTAGAGTCCGGGTGCTTATATACCGCTTAACCCTTTGAATACGTGAGATGCATAGGCGAGTAGCAACTACAGCGTAGACCCTTCACGAAGACGAACTGATGTTAATCTACTGACAAAGCTCTGATCAATTGGCAAACGTGTATGATTTTCACCAATGTAGAGATGCGATAGAGTGGAAAGACTGATAGGTGAAACTACTACTAGTTGACGACTCCTCATGTCGCATTACTACGTAGTACCCGATAAAATCAATAGCAAAGCCTTAACTTGTCTAAATTGCGTAATCTCTTTCCCCCTTCAAGGTATCCTCTATCAAAAAATTTAATCAGTATGTCAACAGCAAATTCTATAAGACGTTCAGATTCGGATGTAAATAGATTTTTAATCAATTTACTCTTACCGCGTCGGCCATTTTGCAAGGCGACCGCCTCCGGTTGGGTGGTTTGAATTTAGAATGAACGCACAGGCTTGGGGCCCATCAATCATGGGACGACTGGCCCGTGCCCCGACGTTTACAAATTATGATTGAGATTTATGCCCCTTGTCCAGAAGGTGAGAACGTCTCTAACGACCAAATAACTGACTAATTAATAACTTCTATTACTTATTCTTTATCATTATTTGTTACGCTCGTCTTCACTACTGATAAATATACGTGAGCATTTTGTGAATTAACTTAACTCCGTACTCCGTAATAAGTTTCATTTGCTATATACCTACAAAACTTCATCTGATTTTTAATGAGATAAAATTTCCACTCTAGATTAAATACTACGACAACACTACGAATTTGCTTGCCTGAACATTTATTTTTTCAGAATTAAAATTCATATCATTCAGATCTTTATTCTAACTCTCAGCTAAGTTAAGTCGAAATATAATGAGATGCCCAACAGTTAAAGTAACTTTTCCATTTCTTATTATGTAAAGTAACATAATATTATTTCTTAGCCTTACCCGCCCTGCAGGTAGCTATACTTCACCAGTACCTAATAAAAAAAATGCTTACTAACAAAAAGCAGATTTTATATTTATACCCACTACAAATCGCAAGTAATCCCCGCAATTTTACTTAACCCGTAAAACGAAACCGAACTAGCTGATAAGCGCATGAGAGCGTATTTTTCTCAAGACATCCGAAGTGTGCGAACCCTAGAACCTTTGTATAACCGGTAACACTATCGAATAAATGGTTCAAGAGTACTGCATTGTTGGGTTATCTCAAACGACGTAGTTGAGCCCCGATAGAGGATTCCATTGAGCTGCTGGAAATCGATATGCTCTTATCAGGCGCTAGATGCGAGGTGTTCTGAATTATCACGGCTTAGGGATTAATAATTTATATTGAACGTTTTGTATGGTCGGTGTGTAATGGAGATAATGTTACCTATAAATTGTTCCGTGCACGCGGAATATCATTTTAAACGATTGTTTGCGACTAACTGCGCCGCGTGGCCGCACCCACGTTAAGAGGCATATAAATTATTATTTCTTCGTGATAATTAGGCGAAATACATTTTGGAATACAAATTGGTTCACTTATATTCTAATTATACTAAATAACAGCTAATACAATATCAAATTGCATTGAGTAAATATAAATTAGATGTAATAACGAATGATAATATGGACATGACTAATTATATTTGATTATTATGCATAAAAGCTTCATCAATAATTTGTTATTTATATGATAGTGCGTGTGATTATTTTAATTTTTACTATAAATTATGTTCGAAATTAATTTATACAATTTTTTTGAATAATGGATATAATAATTAACTTACTCATAGATAATAAAGCATTAACACTTATCTTCATTTCTACATCATCTACATTTCATTGAATAACACATAAACGCTTCAACCAAAAGCTCTTTCAAGTTGCATTACGTAAACAAATATTTGTTTGTTTTGCATTTTTTTTCCAAAGTAAAAGTAACTGTTATAAAAGCCACGTTCACATAAATTCAACCCTATTACTATAAACATAGATGCCAAATTCGTGCACATCAACGGGTCGAAAATATAGTCATATCTACCTCCAGCAATCGTTACACACAGTTGATTCGAGGCAGCATTGAATACATCAAGGTATTGAAGTGCTAAGCTGATGCGCTTACTGTGATTTCCAATCCCGATTGCGATTGACGCACCATTCACCGCAACTAAGTGTTAACTAACTTATGAAACACTAACATATATACAAGATTCGGTGGTGTGCTAACACAAAGTGTAAAACTGTATGGTACCGCGAATGACGGTTTAAAAAGCCAAGCGGTATCGGCCACGTAGAAAGTAGTTCAATAGAAGTGTTAATATTGGGGTAAGATAGTAAGATTGTAAAAACACTAGCAAATATTTTACGTAAGTATACAAAAATCACGTCATGTCAAGTCATCATGCCATTATCAACATCCTTATATCAACTACCTTTAATCATACACCTTTTTCCTACAACAACATATTTCAAGGCAGCCTTAAATCAGGTATTCCCAGCAAGATTTGCAATTTGCGTCATATTCGAACTATGAATAATGGCTTTCAAAAATGCTGTAAGAATATCGATCCACTCCAGTCGACTATAGCAAATGCAGGAGCCATTGTGCTTCCATTACGGAGCCCCCAGGCGACAGACGAACGGATAAATATTCATGAGAATAATTCGACAGATTCCCTTAACGATAGCACGTCAAAAAGCGGACAGAGTCGCGCGGCTCGCTAACACCGCAACTCGATTAAACTTGCTATCTGATCGGCATGTTTTTAATAACTGGAGAAATCTATTTAGCCATTTTATTACGCTGTAGGTTTGTTAAATGTAAACAGAACTTTTTAACAGTTTTTCTTTTAAAGGTGCTTTAGAATGCAATATTAATAATGGGTATTGATTGTTTTAAAAAAAGGCTAATTATTTTTATTATACAGAAGACTGTAATTAATCAAGCTATATAATTAATTTCTTTAGTATATAATTTCTGTTGTTCGCAGCCGGATCATTTTAAACTAATCACTTCGTTTATCAGCGCGTTTCAAAATCTTAAATGATATATTTAATTAAATAAACTGAAGTAATTCAAGGAAATGCCAGTTAAATTGCTCTTTTTAATATCATACATTCAACTGATATCTGCTAACTAATTCATTATAAAACACTTTCAAATCGCAAAACAAACTTTTACCATCCGTTATACTCCTGACATTAAGGTGTGGTATCAGACAGAGCTGCGGGCGGTCTCTAGCGATCAATGAAAACTATTAAAAGTGTTCTCTCAAAGTTTATATTGCACACTAAATGTTTTATTACCACACTGTGAAGCATTCAGTAAATTAACGATAACCACTAACCGTAATCGAGAATTGTTATAATACTTCATAAACGCCGCGGAGTGCGTTAAGTTTTTATTTGTGTTATACCATTTAATATTATATGGCTGGAAATTGTCCACGACCACAGGCTAGCCCTTTAACGAACAGAAATTATCGAAATAATTTTTTAGGTTTTCTTCCTACAAAATGTTCACCGACGATTTATTATGTAATGCTATGTTATTAACATATTATAATTCTTCAAGACGGAAAGATCTACATGCTCATAAAAATTTATATAATACATCCCACGTTGTTAAGGAAGAGTAAGTGGAAACATAGCAATTATAGAGACGAAATTTGTAGAGGCTAAATGTGAATTTCTCTTTTTAACTTCATGTCATTACTAAATGAGTAGCTCTATATTCATCGCCTACTTCATTCCTTCTTGGCTAAACCTTTTAATTAAAAGCAAATTCTCAATATTCAATCTGAAAAACGAAAGTAGAGTAGGTACGAATTAAATGGGTTTTATAACCTAAACATTATTAGGTATTATTAAGCTTTAGTAAAGCCTAATGATAACCACATGATAACTAAGTAACTAATAAGTTTGTATATCCAAAAGCCTATAACTACAATTATTATGCGACAATATTTGGCACGTAATACTCTGCTCAAATAATGAGATAATATTATTGTATTAGGATTACGCATTAACGAAATTGGCTCAGCTATGTAGGGTATGTCGACAAACGAACATAATAAACTGAATAAGGAGTTCTAATATAGCCTTATTAATATATTGATAATGTTAATGAATGGCAAGTCTGAAAAATTAAAAAATATGCTCATAAAAATGCACAACGCGTTTCATCCTTCCCTTCATCCCTTTTAAATATCATTTCTTTCTAAGAAAAATTAATTTATACTTAATATTTAATTTATACAGAGTTTTATAAAATAGAGAAGAGATATTATATTGAGATTGTCATTAAAAATTAAACTAATACTTGACTAATAATAATTCAATGAAAGGAAATGATTATTCCTTTAAGGAGTGATTTGATTTAGAAGCTATCTATTTTTTTTTTTGTTATAGTTAAATTATATATCGTATCGATGATATTAGAATCCAAAAGGACATACCTAAATCCCAAATATTGCTCATCTAAAGTTCATGAAGTTCCCGAATAATTTCCACCACGAAAGTTCGTAGGAGCCATTGAAACAAAATGGGACAATGATTTTACGGTCCAATACCTTCAATATACCGCAGGCCTGGTCTATTACATATATTATATACGTTAGGTTTAAGGCTAAATGGCTAGGACAGATTGGCTGCCTGCCAGCCGCTGCGGTATGTGGTCCTTAAGGACTGTTATTATTATATTATAATGATTTCTGGGTGTACATAGCTTGACCATAGACCAGCCATAGACTCAACCACATCGTCATAGGGTGCGGTATCTAATCTTTGATATAATGGACCTTTGGTTTGTGTGTGTAGCCTTTATAAAATTACTGAGGTTTGAAAAATCAGCTTGAGTTTATAATCTAGATTACTTTGATAGAATTTTTCCTGGAAATAAAATAATTAATGTATGTAGAAATCAAATACACCAAAGCCTGAATATAGGTATATTCATCAATTTATTTCATTATTTACAACTTAACTTTATGCTTAAAAAATCCTTATTAGGATAATGCACAATTTTTATATATATTTAAATTTCATATTATAATTTTATATCCTAAACTCCTTCCATAAATGAATGTACGCATTACCTAGAATATCGTGTGAGAGATAACCGTAAGCTTTTACAGACGTGTTCAAATGATCCCACTATTTATCGTGAAATAGAGGTAATAACCCCAAATTAATTAAGCACAAAATCCAACGAGTACGCTGCAGTATATAGGTGCGGGTTGGGCGAACGTTAATCTTAATGCAAATTTGTGCCAACCGTCTCTAATGGCGCCCGTATTTACTGTTTACATGTCTTATTTCACTGCTAATAATTTGAATACTTATCTAGGGATTTGCTGAGAATATAAATGTACTTATGAGATTGTTACCTTGGCTTTAGATTATACCATAGATTATTATATGTGAAATTAGAGTGATTTATTTTTGGTTTTCTGCTTGTTGTGAATATGAATGAATTAAATGTCGTTAAGACGTATTAATTATTCTTATAAAACTTACACCCATATTTACGTAGGTATATACTTTTATTGTAAAGACGTTCAATATGCAAGTATATTTTTAATCTATATATATAAAAATGAAACCCGTTTCGCGTTGTCACGGCATCACGTGACAGTCTACCTACAGGCAGTCTATCGTGACAGGCTAGTATGGTATAATTACTCTCAACTCTTTTACGGCATGTGAATTTATATCATGTGTCTTCACAAACAAACATTTATCCAAATGTGTGGCGATCGTCTATAGCATTGGATATCTCGCCCAATATGCAGCTAATATTCCAAGAGCACCTATCGGGAGTTTACGAAAACATTCCAAGTATCGTTGCGAACGTTAAGCGTATACAAATAACCGAGGTGATTACCATGATGTCTAATAGCAGTATTACTTCCAGTGTGGGAAAGTGATGGTGCTAGACGACCTATATAGCGCTGTCGTTTTTCTACACTGGAAAAAATACTTCCTATTGAAGTGAAACTAGGCGCGTTGAGAGTAAAATTTCAAAGTTGCGTCATGGCAATACCGTCACGTCAAGGAGTAAGGCGACGATTTTGGTATCTTTGAATCTTGCCAAAGAAGTTTCACTTTTGACACGTGTGCTCGAACACGCTCTTTTTTTAAGACATCATGGTACGGCAGGGATAATGTGAATTTTTTAACAATTTCTGCATTACTCAGCAACAGTCTCCTTCTGTCATGTTCGACGTTTTCGCTTCATTACCCCGGGGCACACAATGCGTGATTCCCGTGAGAGGAAATTATGGAATTTTCCCAACTTCCTCGCGAAATTTTATCTTTATAAAGTTATAAGAATGGCATTTTAACAGGGATAAATATTTATCGTTTGGGTAATGCTTAAATGTATTCTGCCATCGTCTAAATAAATGCCGAATTTGAAGCTGGAAATCATATTTAATGGTGTTTTTTATCGTACAAATACGATGTTTTTTCAATGACGCTGTAATTTTTGTATATTTATAAAACTGTAACTTAAACTCATAGTTAGTAAGAAATAATAATAGAATGTATCGATTCTCCTCTGTAGAAACTGATTTTGTCCGTCGATACAAAATAGAAAGAAAAATTGCCATGTACTATGATGATTCCAAAGGCATTCCAAATATGTCTTTTTTGTTTGATAGAGACGTTTTAAAACTTTAATTACAAAATGTATGATAAAAAGTATTTATAATATCGAAAAATACACTCGTTTTTCGCGTAAAAATGAATTGATCTAGTTTATAGTTTATAGTATTAGTTTATAGTTTAGATTGATACGATTACAGAGATACAGTGGTTATATAACGCAATAACGCCCTCCATGTTTTTGTATATTCATGTTATATCAAAATCAATTTATTCATAACTCATATGAATATACTAGCTGCGCTTCGCGGTTTCACCCGAGTGGCTCCGCTCCTGTTGGTCTTAGTGTAATGATATAGCCTTCCTCGATAAATGGGCTATCTAACACCGAAAGAATTTTTCAAATCGGACCAATAGTTCCTGAGATTAGCGCGTTCAAACAAACACTTCAGCTTTATAATATTTGTATAGATAGGCCATTCAGAGCCAGGAATGTTGACGGGTTTATGCAAAACTTAAGTAAAGCCAAAAAAATAGTTACTTTTAGATACCCAGATATATATATTTGATTGTAACAGCCAAGGATAGAATCAACGAAACAATACAGGCAATAGATTGAATAACATTGTCTGTTTACGCTCAGAAGTATTCGATAAAAGTTTTCAAATCAAAAACTTTACCGAAGTGTTTTCCATTTCGTAAGTGAATTTTATTGGAATAGCAAAACCATTGTTCGCTTTGTGAACGATTTTAAATAGTCATTTTTACAAGAACACAATTTCCTTTTGTATGAATATTGAAGGTTACTTGTAAGTTTCAAATATGTACATGTCTACGAACTTATTTTATTCTATTGTCTTGTATAGGTCTATGAAGTTCTTTCAGTTGTTAATAAACTTTGAAAATAATTTTTATTGTGATACCTACCTGTTACTATGCCAGGTATCTATTGACAAAAGAATGAAATAATTGTATTTATTATATCTTCTAATTTTTATTATAATTTATATCCAAGCTAATAATCATTTGTCGAACTTAATAAAAACAGAATTAATACTATAAAAAGATCCAATCCGTTCTAATCCGATTAAATATTTATCGTCTTAAATTATTCCATCAATTAATTTCCAACAATAAATTAAATTGTCTACGGCAAAAATTTCCATGACGTAAAATAGACGTAAGAGTTGGTAAGTAGATAGACAAACAGTTGAAATGATATCAATTTTCACTCGTCTCGGTTTAATTGCATCATACTGATATGAAACGATCTAAAAATCAAGGAAATGTAAGGTATTTTTAGTCAGCCGCGGTCGGGTTATTGAATTAGCTAGCGCATTGCAGTCTTTCTCGGACAGAGCTTGGCAGGTTTTGAACAAATTGTATATTGCTGTATTATTTAATCAAGCATGGCGATGCTAACAAAATTTTGTATAATCTTTTAGGAATGGTAAATTATTGTAAACGTTTTATACTCTATGTTTAACTCTATGTATGATTTTAAAAGATAACACAACCTACATGTATCGTTTCTTGCTTTTTATGATGTATTTTCTGAAGGTAAACGTTTTTAAAAATAATAATCAAAGTTTATTCTAAATTTATTCTTATCGTTGCTTTAATTTGCGAAAGCTCGCTTCTGCTATATACCTATCTCTACGCACCTTGCTATATATATAGATGTTGCATAATATGAATACAATTCAGTTAAATTAGCTTATTGCAATCATATCGCCCCATAGTCCATAGACATAAAAAATAAACGAAAAATTTAAAAAGCCTTTTATTAAGCTGATCACGTCCAAATTCGCCCAACGCCTATGAAATAAGCAAATCAATCAATATAAGTGCTTCGTATTAAACTAAATTCGTTTTGAATGAACTTATACAATGCGTATTACGATAATCGTGATTCAAAAGCATCCCAGTGACCTTATAACCCCGCTATTTGAACCCGCAAGTGCGACAGATGTGAGAATTAAAAACACACCCCTAGTCATTTATTTACATCACGACATTTGACTATTAATACTGGACTTTAATCCGCTAATATACATTTTGAATACGTCACTATTCATTACATTCAAGCAATAATGCACCCAATTACTGAGCAGTTAGGTAACTTTTCCATTGTTCTATTGTAAAGGCGTTGTTTTCATAACCCTTATCACGGTGTACTTAAGCTTATATTGAATGTACGAATTTTCCAACGTTTAACTAATTACGAAGCGAAGGCAATAACAGCAGTTAAGGCGTTACGGCCATATTTAAAAATTATTACTTTGTGAATTTATTTGTCTTCGTGAATAATGCGTATTATGTGCGTTTTATGGATGTGTTAATTACTGAATTGTATAAATAATGTTAGGTTTTTAATAATGAGATATAGAACTAAGTTTTATTTACGTATGTTTCTGTCCCATTAGATAGTATAAGAGTTATTAACTTAGAAACATCTGTAAAATAGAGAAATAAACATTTAGGTTTACCGTTTATTAATGGTTAGCGAAAAGCTGCAGATAGTGTACGAACCTTGGCTAATTGCAAGCATTTATTCATGTCCGTTGTTTGCAGCTAAATTTGTCCTGCGTA
The DNA here is from genome assembly GCA_907164665.1 of Colias nastes. NCBI lineage: Eukaryota > Metazoa > Arthropoda > Insecta > Lepidoptera > Pieridae > Colias > Colias nastes. Next base: position 33,076 of record CAJQZM010029170.1, on the reverse strand, counting down.
GCCTCTGCGGTCACTGCAGTCGTTAGCTCTATGTACCGAAAACTTTATTTAAAAATATTTTAGTGTACTAACACTTTAATGAATGTACTAAATGTTAGGGAAGTTGTCATCTTCTCTTGAATTATCTCAGTAAATTCCTAAATTTAATATATACTTTGAATTTTCAGATTTTTATTTCTATTTATGTACCTAATGTTTAAATCACTTGCATTGCACAGTGTTAATGACCTTCTTATTTTATCGCTTAAATAAGTAATAATTCAAAGATTATAACTAATGTGCCATAGTTAAACCTTAACAATTCATTAATTTTGTTTGTTACAGGTACGTCTGGCGGGCAGCTCTCCAATTGCAAAGGATTGAAACGAATTTTAAAGTTATAAAACGTTAATAAAACCTCGCGGAAAGAATAAAACAACACTCAACTTTTCTACAAAACCGGAATAAAGACTTCTTCGCTGAAAATAAACGTAATTAGACGTAGCATTTAAAATTTAAACGTAGAACCATAGAATATTCCATCTTCAAATCACAATTTAAGTATTTTTTTTCTTTACTCTTTTTGAGTTGCCAGATCGTTTATATTTACTCTTTAGATAGGTACTTCTTAATTTTTCGTCGGCCAGTTTTTCTATCGTTAACGACGGTGAATTTGGAATTGCAAATGGCGCTAATTGCCCGATAGAAGTTTGCATTCGCACTTGAGACTGATTGTTGAAATATTTAACGATTCTAACAGCGGAATAATTTAACGTAGCTCCTTTGATGCTACTTGATTACTTTATTGATTTAAGCTAGCTACTTTTAGGCTTAATAATGGCATAATTTATTCATTACGAAGTCGTACAAAATTAGCAGGACGACGATAACGTTGCCAGATCGTAATAAGGTCGTAACGTTTTAGTTAATCGTCCTTTAAATAAGTATTACCTTAAGAAGTATTATCTTATAAATAAAAACGAATATCAATATCTTGAGAATTATAATACGACTCAAATATTCTTAACATCACTTGAATTTGAAGTGGAATCCGTCGGTATTATTTCTAAAATTCAACTAAATTGGTATCCTCTTATTTCAAGAGAACCTTTTCTCACAATGAAGGGATTGAAATGTAAATGAGCTATAATACAAACTTTCAGCAGTGACAAAAGACAGTTTGAATTTGATCGTTAAATTTTTCTTTGATATTTCAAAAATATCATTTAAAAAGTATATTGTATTGGTTATTAAGAGTAAAATTTATTTTAAAATATAAGTAACAAAGTACGTCACGTTTGTAATACCGTACTTTGTAATCAGTTAAACCAATCAGCATCATAAAATCATTTATCACGAAACCCTTAGTTTATCAGCTTTCTTACAACTGTAGCCGGTAATCCTCCCTGATTTATATCGGTCTGATTGCTTTATATGCATTAAACTGATGGACTTATTTGCATTAGATATCCCGGATTTACAACCTATCACTAAAATGCTCCGGAAATACTACTGCGATAAAGCTAGGGAGAATCTGCACTACTAATTTGAATTGATGAAATAAATGAAAAGGGATATTGTTGAAACGATTATACATTTCCCTGAAATAATAATCACAATTCGACTGCAACATTTCGTAAATGTCATTGATGAATTAATTAATTTAGTTTTTATGTTATAGTCTGTGGCCCAAAACTTTGTGGCCGCACCATGGCACGAGTCATGCAACAATATCCGACAGATGGCGCGCCAGTGCTGCCAACTTAATCAATTACTGTTGACCCTTGGCCCATAACCAATCAATGGGACCGCTGGTGTTGACCTCCATTTCAACTAGAATAAATCATAAATATTCATTCTAGATATTATCTATGGTTGCCAATAAATGAAAACATTTAATTAAAAAAACGACGTGTGGCACTCGGGGACTGCCGCGGTAAAGCTATTGCATGCTATGCCTTCAAGCCACATCTCCGCCCATCGGAGTGGGGAGCGTGAGGTTTTTTCGTTACGGAATTTCTCGATTCGGTCCCCGCGCTCAAGGCCCGCGATAGAAGCTATGCAATAGCTTGACTTTTTTTTTCAAAGAACAATTTCTAAAAGATTTTTCTTTGTTCAAATAACCGTGCATTTAGATGTTTATTATTGTAGTGTCGTTCTGGCAACTTGGAAGAATATTAGCACTGAACTGTAGTTAGTGAACATCTATTGTAACGATCATCATTTGTTCAATGTTTAATATTATATTAAAATAGTAGAGCGAAATGAGCTGCTTGTAAAAACAGCGTTGGAAATAAAAGGAAAACTGAACCATCAAGAGTCGCATAATTAATGAAAAAATTCAATTGGAGATAACGAATCGCTTCACTTTTTGTAGCGTGAGCTGATTATTTCACATCTTTGTTCTATTAGCTTTTTTGTGCTCTATGTATGTTTAAATTAGATAGAGCACTCTTAAGATAATGAGATTTAGAATTCCATATTAAAATTAACGTTTTAAACTTTCGTCGTTTTAGTATTATTTTAGATGGTTAGTTGTTTGAAGTTTAGTACACTAAAGACAGCACGTAACGTTTCGTAAACTTAGATTTTTTTGTAAAATAGTTTAAAGTTAATTAAGAAGAATAGGATATTAATTGATCTCCAATTTCGTGAATGAAAATGTATATTATATTTATTAAAAAGGACGGAATAAAAAAAAATATTATGAGATATCCGCGTACAAAAAAATAAAAAAATAAATGTCTTAGCACAAGGTCCACTGCGAGTCTTTTTAAAAGTTTTAATGAATTTGTAACTAGCAAAAGTTTTTTGCGATTGTTAGAAATTCAGTTGTACTTTATTTCATTTCAGCTCGTAACTGCCGTAATTAAAGGAGTTAAAATATTGTTTCTTAATAAAATAAACCTTTTTATAGCATCAACACACGGTTAACTCTACTAAGTAGTTTATTTGGCGATTTAACAATAATTAAATAAAAACTACTTTTTACTGAAGTATTTAATAAATAACAACATATTCCAATTTATTTCAACAATAATTACAAATATTATTATCAGATATACAAAATTCACTACTAATCGTGAGCAATAAAAGTCATAGACCATAACTCGAATTAAAACGCTATCCCACGTGATTGGCTCATCGATTGCTAACCTTTAATTAATCCAAAGTCAATAACATCGATTAATTCCAGAGTGGGTTGATTACCACCACCGCTTGGTCAGCGAAACCGTAATACGATTGGATCTAATCATACCCTCTCTTCACTTTGGTCACGGTAATCGTATATGTGGCTAATATAACTCATTTTTAGTATTTTGTATAAGTTTATCGTTCGAATATAAAATGTTACTACATTTTAAGACTTGCCAAAATACAATGTTCATTAAAACAATCATGTACATATCTAAACTCTAAAATTAAAGTTAAATGTACGATGAAGAAACTGCGACAAAGCGCAAGCAATTTCTTCTTTACAATACGATGATATGATACGTTTGAAGTAAATCTTTGAATTCAACCTCATTCATAAAAAAGCATTTAAAATCTTCGGGTCAAAAGAGAATCTTATCAGTTTTCACCAAACTTTTTAACAAAAAATATCTATTTCTTTTTAAAGCCACATCAAAGTAATGATCCAAAATTCTATGCCGTGAACAGGGAGCATACAAATTGTTTTATTTTTTTAAATTCTTCAACGCTTATCAAATTCCTTTCAGCTACATATTCAAACACTTGCACTGTAAAAACAGCACAAACCCGTTCTAAAAGATTTTCCTAAAATCTCTTCTATTTTATTGTTATAGTTATTTTAATGTGTTGTCCTTTTCGGTTTTATCAATTTGATTACCGGGCCAACGATGCTTCACTGTCACTTCTAATATAACAGATGCACGCCAGTTACCGTTGTAATTGAATGTTTTGGTATGAAATTTGATGTCATAAAAAAGCACTTGCACGATATTAACATGAAAAATGACTAGATTTCCGTGAAGGCAACGTGGAAAAACATTAATTTCGACACATCGCCAAACGGAACCCCTGGCAATATCTATCACCGTGTATTTGCATAGAGGGTGATCAATCTGGGATGAATTCTTATATCAAACGGTACAGCGAATATAAACGTCGATTCATTGGCTGACTTATTGGCCTATTTTTCGGGAGGCAGATATTATTTGGTTAAGCATTATCATAATTTCGGTGCCATTTTTATTGAAGTAATATCACAACCCTGCTTCAATATTGTTTTTTTTTTATATTATGTTATCATTTTTACGTTGTTTTGTTTGTGAGTTGATATTATGAAATTATGAAAAAAAGCTGATTTATATTGTGCTACTTAGCTATCTGCTTTGACAACTAAGTCCTTAACTAAGTCGATCTAAAAGCACATTTTGCAAAGTTTCCTCTTATTAAGATTTTTTCAACGAAAGACAACACATTAAAAAAGGTTCTATAGTCTAATTACACTATGTTTCAAGATTGAAGTATTTTCAATTAGGACGAAGATTAAAAAAAATACACATACCAAATACAGAATTTTAATTTGTTTTACTTTTTGTTGTAGGTATTTTTCACTTCTCATGTTTTTAATAAATGAATAAAAATGAAATTCTTCAGTTTCAGGTGAGTCTAACCTCTAGGCGAGGGACTCTAAGGTACTCCAGTATAAAACTATAGGAATGGTTGTTGTATTAATTAATTTATGAAGTTATTTTCAGTTATCAAATTGGCTGAAAAATTAATCATTGAGTGTAAGTAATAAGATTGGATTTCATTTGAATATATCAATTCCAAAGCCGTGACGTAGACTTTTGTTTGAAGTCACTTGTCGAATCAAAAGTTATTATAACAATAAAGACATCTCAAGGGAGATGTTGATGAATGAAATCCACTCATTCGAAGCCTAAATTACAGATTTTAATTAATCTCGAGCTTAGCTCAATTCTCCCAAAACAAAATGATTCATTGGAATTAAATTCACGTTTCGTTTCGTTTATTCTGTCCGTTAATTTGCTCTGTTTTATTATGATTTATGATTTAAACATTTTCAAAGGTCACGTCGCACTATCTCTTGTTGTTATTTGTTAATTTTTTGTTTATCGCCTTAAACGTTTCATATACTTACATGTTATCTATAATCTTCTTATTCTTATTGTCCGCTACCACACGAAAATTTACGTTGAAAAATTACAAATTAAATTCTTTTGAAATATTTTCACGTTTTAGTTTCAGAATACATTTTAGAATGTGTATACTGTTATGAAATTTTCTGTAACAAGGAAAACTTCTATTATCATTGGTTGAGTATTATTACCTAAATAAAAAAAAAACAATAACAAAAGCGTTGTATTTTTGAAATACGGAGCAATTTCGTAGTTTCGTGTGGTGGTGGCCCAGAATGCTTTGTTCGTTGTGTCGTAAGCCCAGTCATTGCTTGCACTGTCCTCATTATTTGGCCTATTTCTTGTTTTTCTTTTACAAACGCATTGTACTCAATGTCCATGTAGCATAGAATTAGATCGATGTGTAAAGAGAAATAGTTGGTAAAATATGTGTTAGATTTTTTACAAATAATTTAATAGACATTACCTTGGATTTTATGCAGCAGTAAGTACCTACTATGATTTAATTATTACACGACTATAATATATTTGTAACTTTGTATAAATATTAAATACATATATGTATTTATATATTTATAACGAAAATGGAAAACGAATATACCCACAGTAAATAATCGTAAATCTGATTATTTTTAAAGATCATCTACTTTTATTTTTACTCTGTAACTTTTTATATAATCTGTATCCGTATAATCTTTTGACGGTCATGGCGCGAACGCAGATTTAATTACACGACACAGGCGCATTATGGAACTACTAAAAATTTCATAAGACCCTCTGCTCGCGAACCTCAAAATATTGATCGTACCTCTCTCTCATTCATGCCAATGTGACGAAGCCCATTTCGGCACACTTCCACACATCGCACACATGCAAACTTACTATTAAAAATCGTTTCGTGGGCGTCATCGAGAGAGGACATTAACAATACGCATGCGCGATGACTTTGAAAGCGCGTAAAGCGCTTTATACCCCACGAACCATTAGACTTGCACAATAGGGCAAGCGCTCTCAATGCTAAAATGAAACAAGTTGAGTTCCATTCAAAACCTGAACTTTATAAATGAGAAGTAGCCCGTAATTGGCAAGTAATTTTGGTAGTATTTCAAATGTTTATTAATTCAGTTGTCGACTGGGGTGTTTTGTAAATTTACGTGTAATTAGACGCCTAAATGAGCCTGATTGATAGAATTGCTTGAGTTAAACTTAGTGGTAGGTAGAAAACATATTATTTACATGAAATACCTACATGGAATTCAATAGTATTCTTGTAAGGTGAACAGTAGGTTATCACAATTCATCATCTATTATTTATTTATTATTTCTAGAATTAGTTTCGCACCACTGTCTTATTTAAATATATATTAAATTATAATATTAGTAGGACTAGCTTACCGCCCGCGGCTTCGCCCGCTTTGTCTAAAACCTAATAAATTATATACTAAAACCTTCCTCTTGAATCACTCTATCTATTAAAAAAAATCGCATCAAAATCCGCTGCGTAGTTTTAAAGATTTAAGCATACAAAGGGACATAGGGACAGAGAAAGCGACTTTGTTTTATACTATGTAGTGATTATAAGAAAACTATATACCTAGTATACACGATACTCAAGTTCATACATATGCATTTTACAATATAAATAAACAGTTACACCAAACAAGGAGTTTTAACAAAATATCTCCACAATCCGTTGATTGTTAATTCGTTTGAGATATTCACGTCACGGCCCCGCCGCAATAAACAATTATTAATGCGTTGCTGTGCGCGCATACGAACTGTTCGAGTTTTAAAGAGTTCGTTAATTTCAAGTGGGGTCAGATGCGAAATGCGCAACGGGGGCAACATAAAGGATGGGGCCCTACGTAACTCTACATGTAAGCGCTACGTCTTACGATCCGTCCGCGTCGTAGCCCTAGCATACACACATTTTATTTAGATGTAAATTAAATAAATACAAAAATAAATACGCTATAAAAGTAAATTAACTATATAAGTAAATTTCTTCTGAGACAGGCTCTCACGATTCTTCTACAAATTAATCGTTTGCTACGCCTTCCTATGGAACTCTATTAGAACATTTAAATATTTTCGATAACGGGGCCTCTAATGGGGCCTCAATTACCAATGAAACCGTATCTGGTAAACGCTGTAAAGCCTACAATGTCAGACGAATTCGTTAAAATATTTCTTCGCATGCCTTTCTGCAATTAACTTTATTGGTTACTGAAATGTGATCCAAAAAGTTGTTACGTATAAATAGTAATTTTAAATTGATGATATTTTCCCTTTGTGTGGAAATTTGAGATATATTTTAAATGAGTTCTTTGTGATTTAACTTTTAGTACAATAAAAAAATGGAAAAAAGCTGTATGATATTTTTTTTTACTTTAATAAGTTATATTAACTTTCAACGTTACAACATTTTTTTTTCGTATGTTTTTCGTTATGTCTTTACTAACATGTCTAACAAAAAAGAAATCTGCTGCCAAATATCAAAATATCTATAAACTTCACACTTTGAAAAAAGGCAGTAAAATTCAGATGGCACACTAAACGTAAACATTCGAAAAAATACAACCGAAATAAATAATGTTCTAAACTTCCGCTTCCGAGGCCGCGCGAAAAAAATCAAAATGTCAACGCACCATAACCATCCAACACTGTTAAATGATAGGCGCTAAATCTGCCATAAAGCTGTCCACCGAATCACCTGTAAGGGCCAATCGATACTTAAAGCTTAAATTGGTTAATAAAATATTTTTACCGTTCACACCGCTGTAAAAATGTCAGTTGGTATTAGGGAAAGCAGTGTCCTATACCCAGTGAGCTTTAAGCATTCGTTTAATTAAAAAGCCCACGATTTAATTGGAAAAGTATTCATTTACGGACTCTTTTGTTCAGTCCAGTCGTGATTTATATTTTTGTGGCGATGAGGTCGATCTGTGAATAATACTGCTTTTTAGGACCTTTTAAATAATGCTAATTGTGTTTACGCGAACAAATATCGCATTGTGTTAAATTGTAATCAGTTTAAAGGAACACCCACAAGGTATATTTATAATATTTAGATAATGTAAATATTTTCGTGATATGATTTATTTTAATTAAAGCTTAACCCAATTGTTTTCTGGCTAGTAAATAATTTCATTTTATCACAACGTATATACTTATTTGTGTTCGTAAGTCGGAACAGAGAGACTTAAATTCTATTTATAAACGCACATATTAAAACGAACATAATGAAAATTGTATTCCATTTATTTATATTATACATCGTAGATAATATGTAAATGACTAGGAATATAAACTGTGAAATATATATCTTAATTTTTTTTATAAAAATTACTAAAACCGAGCCAGACTTTTTGGCAACGATTTGTATCTAGGCTAATGGAGGTTAATTTACCGGCACATAAAAACTTCCAAGAATTATAACATAGATTTCGGATCTGGGAACATCGTAATAAAAGGTCCAACAATGAGTATTTTAGTATTTTCTACAAATTACCCTAATCTCAATTCATTTTAACTATCGGTAAAAATTTGAACAAAAAATAAGGATTGTAGAGTTTTATCAAGTTTTATTAATATTGTAGTAACTAAACTAAAAATAAACCAAGAAAAATATAATAATTTGCTTTATGTAAAACATACGATTAACGATATTCTTTTAACAGTAATTCTTAATCAATTCTATCGCATGAAGTCTTACAACTCCAAAGTGAAAAAGGTTGCAAACTTATAGGGTTTGTGATAAAGATAAATATGAGATTTCACAAATAGATATAATATTTTATTTTTATTTTATTTTATTTATTGAGGTCATCCAACACCTGTCACAACAATACTTATAGCTTAGGTACAAGTTACAATAAAAATTTTTGACAATTGTGACAAACAATTATAGGACAACACAATATGGAAAAAAAATAATAATTACATTTGAGTCAAGTCAAGTCACAAAAGGAAAAGAATACAAACAAAATCAAGACAATTCACAAACCAAATCAAGACAATTCACAAACCAAATCAAGACAATTCACAAATATAAGTCTTCCAGGACTGTTTCTCCTGTAGATTAACATCACACACAACATTTAATACCATTGTGAACCGATCAGCGCCGCTGCGATAAATACGACCGCAGCGGCTGCCATATTTCTGAAGTTAGTTCCGTCGGCGACAAAATATCTGCAAGTCTAATGGCGAAAGTTGCATCGGATAAGAAGTCATGCATAACAAATGCAACCGAACTCGTCGCGGACGCATCACATTATCGCCGGCTGGATAATCTAAGCAAACTGGCTTTTAAATTAAACACGAGGACAATACACTACGTACATACTGAACGATCCAAAATTCAGCGCATATATTTTGAACTTCCATAATGATGTTATTGCGTAATGCAGATAATGTTTATTTATTTATTTAAATAATTTATTGTACTGCCAACAAAAAAAATATACAAAAAAAATGTGTTTATGTTTTTAAAAGTATATGAATGCAACAAGTGAAAACAAAAGAATAAAGCTGAGTAAAATACAAAATGGCGTGAGCTCTTAATTATATAAGGCTTTACTTTTAAAGTAAGCAAACCTATAACAATACGTTCGATTGTATCACATGTATAGTCCTCATTTAAAAGTAGGTCATTCCTTATAAAACAAACAGGAATCGCAATATATATCACAAAAAGTGTCAACGTTAAGTACACAGGTTGGTGCTATAGCTTTTATTTCCAACACGCGTGCGGCGCCGTAGTTAGAAACTAGGACCCTGAGGTGTTTTCTGTCTGGACACACTACAGGATAATAGAGGGTGCATTGAACCTGTTTTTCAAGCGTTTACCGAGGCACTGAAAGAGTTCATGCCGGTTGAAAAAATATTACACACTTTGAAATTTTATAGGGAAATTTTAACGGAGCGCTACAGCGTTTAGAGTATTCCGGCTTTTTGAAAATCTTTTTCGTGTCAATTTTGTACTACAAAATTAATACGAAATTGTTTTCTTTTTTATTTATTCAATTTTCGTTGTAAGTTTGAGTTTTTTATCCATTATTTGAACGGTAATGCGATCGATTAATCCAGCTTTTATAAAACGCCGTTAGCAAATATTGTACTTTGTCCGTGCCCCAGGCACTTCGCCACTATGAGTAACAACCCTCCCTACAACCCTGCAAAGTGCAAGCATGTGAATTCACTACTCAGAAATAAATTTAAAAGCTCGGATATTCAAAGGTATTCGGTATATATTTCTCCCTGCTAATGCGTCTGTGGAGCGGCAAAATTGTAAACTTTTACACGTATTTATATGGTTTATTTTAAGTAGCTACTAATAATTGAAATTAGTGGGTTTTTTGAACCGCAATTGCGACACAATGAGTCGTTTAATAATTGTAAATAATATTCAAATATAAACTTAAAAGTCTAATTTAATATTTAACATCATAGTTCGTTCAATTAGGATTTCAAAGAAAACACATACTTAACATGAGATTCCATAAGTATTACAAGTAAACATAAATAGGTATCAAAAATAAAAAAAATAAAAATAATTACACGTCCCGTATTCATATAAAATGGACAATATACCGTAATTTCCGGAAAACTAAAATCACGTGAATTTAAAAGTATTACATTTGAGAGAAACGTTAATACTATTGAGATATTTTTGTTTTGCTTCCACGAATATGGAGGATTTAAGGATTCGCACAAATCGATATGGACAGGTGACGTGAATGTACTCGTTGAGCTCGTAACAGAAAATTCCACTATGTATTTTTATCCAGTACTTTCAATAGTGGCTTGAATTTAAATTTTGTTAGTGAAAACTCGATACAACTATATTTAACAAATTTTAAAATAATGAACAGCCTTATTAGTAGATATTAAAACACGCCATACATAATTTTGTACAACGTAGAGTATATTGTATAACCTAAAACCATCTTCCATGAATTGTGTATCTCACACGGAAGTACATTTTCTAATCGGACCAGCTGTTCCTGAGATTAGTACGTTCAAACAAACAACCAAATTATAATGGCACAAACAGCATTAAATATGTAGGTAATAGACCAATAAATGCACTCTCAAGACATTCAAAATACAAGATATAGCCAATCATTTTTATAATCAGACGATTCCACAAACGAGTTATGAAATCTCATACCTATTAATATTTTCTTATACAAAGTCCATATACCTACTTACGCTTATATGAGTGATCAATAGCAACGCAATGCAGTGTCTTAATTAACCGTGCATGTCAATTTACACAATATCCTATTACTTGCTCTGGTAACACTTGTGTTGATCTAACTCAATAATACACCTAATTAATATTGTTAATTTGAACGGAAATGTATGTTAAAATAATTATAATGGTGATGAAATTTGATGTAGGTATCGATTTGAAAGAAAGAAAGAAAGAAAATAAATTTTTTGCCAAAAACCACAGGCAAAATCATTACAAAATTTAAGTTCATTGTAAAAACTCTTGGAAGTAATATTTATATAACTGTCTCGGTGATTCCTTTTTCCTCACACTAAGTGCTGAACCAATATTGAGACATCTAAATAGATATGCATCATGTGGTCCATGTATACCTAAAACATATGATAAGTTTGTATTATTTTGATTAAATACGCTAATCAAATCGAGGCTGTACACGAATTGTCAAAAGGTTATTTTTAATGTAATATTAAGCATAAAAACAATATCAAAACACCGAAACACAATACACAAATATTTCGAGACGGAAACGTTAACAATGAGCGTAAGGGAAGATTGATATCGCCGACGTTCTGTCACAAACCACCCACTAGTTATCACATTGTGTTCATTCATTAATATTCAACAAAACCTGAAACAAAAACCTCAGTGTTATTCATAGACTTTGTGTTAAAATTATTGACAGGAACAATAATAAAATCATTACAATTTGTAAGTGCCAACATCTAACATGTGTAATCTTAACATACGATTTCTTATTAAAGTAGCTCAGTAAAATAAATATAAAGGAAACCCCGTTAAAAAGAAATCACATGTTTTTGATCTAAAAAATAAACCCTTTATAACGTTACGCTTACGTTACAAATGAAACATCAGAGCACACCCACTCATTCTTACACGTGCTCAGCTTTAATTAAAAACGCCGCCCCATTTCTTCGATACTCTATGATTCTTTGCCCCGTCTTCCTGGGGTATATCGATTCTATATAAAAAGGTAGACAACGAAGGCTAGACGGCCTACGTCGCCGATGGCAACCGGCGTAATCAACGAGCTTTGTACCACGAGATGGGAATTACAGATACGCAGCAAGTACTGCTCAAGGGTGTTAGTATGCGTTCCATATATTCATATTGCTAGCGCTAGGCAATAGCGCGTGTTACTAAGATGAAGCGATTAATATCTCTAGGATAACTTGTAAGAAAATAAAGTCACACTTTTAATTATGTTAATGTTATTTACGCTATTAATTCGTTCGTTCGTAATTTAATTTTCATTTAATTTAATGCCATATTATATAAAGGAAACTGTTATTCATATAACCATTATTATGATATCTACAAACCTCGTAACTACGACATGAGAATACTAAGTAACCATAAAGTAATATTATAATAATAATGTAAATTTCGAGAACGATCCTGGAAACGAGATTACAATACGACAATATCGCATGATTAACTATTTACTATATTAATAAAAATATAGAAGGACATATTTTTTGAATATCAGACTTATGTATTAAAACATGTTATATTTAAACCAGAGGTCATACAATAAGCTATCGCCCGCTCTGAACGCACTATTTAAACTTATCTCATACCAAGACTTAATAAATCTTTATTAAAAGTTTCTATTTTCTTGTAACTAAATAAATACTAACAAAAGTTTTTGTTTAAAATATTTTTATTATTCTATAAGTCGAACTAAATTCTTTCATTTGTGCTTGTAAAATCCTTTACATTTGCACATAATACGGTATTATGATCCACCAGCACATGTTAAAGCGGGTTTAGTTGAAAAATAAAATAGAATATGTAAAATGTAAACGGGGCACAAGCTTTCAGATGCTTGAATGCGGTTCATTCACACGCCTTTGACGTCATAAGAGGCAATGCCACTGCTTTTGTTCTTTCTGTTTTACATACAGAACAAATAGATATTAAATATGTAGGTACGAGTATTTGGAATTTAATTATACATGTAGTATGGGAAGGAGAATATTTACGAAGTTTCCTCAAATTAAATTACCGTAGAGGGTGTAAATGCACCATAAAATAAAAATAAACTGATATTTGGTACTTTATCTCAAAAGCAAATTAAATATATTGTACATATCCTCAGATGCACACTAAATATAGATTATATTTATCATATTTTATAATAAAGAACCTTTTAATTTTATTTTAATCTCCAACGTAAAATTATTGAAAAGGAAAGATGATTCGCAAAATTTTTCTTATTCAGAATGTTGGACGACATAGAAAACTAAATCGTTCGACTTACCACTTATTATCTCCATTCAAACTTAACGAATGGAAAACTTTTTGAACTATCCTTGTAATTAGAAAAAGCCGAGTAAACCTTTGTCTACGTAAATCACAAACCTTTATTGAACAAATTTCAATCGAAAATGACAATTCGGTAAGCTTTTATGCTCAGAGTATACTTGGTGTGAAGAATTTGCGGAAAAACTTTTTATCAACATCATTTCGATTTTGTAAGTCATTGTTATAGTTGATGGCGGTATATTTTTTTAACGTATAAGTCAATAAAAAAACTAATCAAACGCACTCATACTAAAAAAATGCACCTACAGGCTACAGTGAAACAAATCTACTGGAGCACATGAAAAAAAATTAACGACGTTTATGTTCACGCGTAGAGTATGTATTCAAAATCTTAAAAAATCTACAATAAAGCTTCATCCTTATTATTATCCTTGTATAAATCAGTACAAATCACACTCTACCTCGTTCTTCCATAAAAGATTAGCAAAAAAAAGCACTATCAATACAATATCACAGTTAAGTAGTTAGAATCCCATGATACTGTACATTGACACTACTGGTATCGATAGTGAGGCGTGTTTACCAACGGGTGATAGATGGAACCGCATTAAAGACAATCCATCTTCGTTGTTGGAATGACACCAAACGTCAACTCGAAGAAAACACTGAGAACCATTGCTTGATATTTACGATTATATTGAAACTAATGCTGAGGGCTTAGGAATCATTCATGCCCTATAAATTTGGATGAAAGTATTTTGAAGTGAAACTTCTTTAGGCTTTCGTTCAGAGTAAAATTTCAAGGTAACGTCATGGCAATACCGTTAAGTCACGGAGTAAGGCGACGGTTTTGGTATCTTTGAATCTTAACAAAGAAGTTTCACTTCTGACACGTGTGCACGGCACACACGCTCTTTTCTATAGTAAGACAGTCTAAACATTTGAATATCAATGAAGAAAGAATGCATAGATATAATAATCTGAACATTATCTAGGAAAAACCTTCCAAACATTCGCTGATGTCGTGATGCGAATTTAATTAAATTTAACCTTCACAAAAATAAGTTTTAACAAGACTTTTCGTGTCTTTAAATCCAACGTTAATTCGTACTAGGATAGATAACAACATTATAAGAGCGCTTAAAAGATCTTACCCACCCCACTCCTTGTGAGAACTTTTTCGTAGTAGCTGAAATTAATTTTTCTTCTTACAGTAATATAATAAAGTGTTCATAGCGGTTTCACGGGAACCGAAATTAAGTTATTCCTTACAAGTTAGTGGTGATATTGTGAGCTATCGATAAAGTTAAATATTTCAAAACTTATTTCATTATCGGCTCGAAGTGCGGCAAAATAGTCCAAGTTAATTTGAAACAATGTTGACTACTTCATTATCAACTGATTTTATAGTGGAGACTTTCAGGTGTGTTATAAAGGTTTATGTATTATCACAAAATATTTTAACAGGACAAAGTATAATGTTATTTTTACATGAAAATTGGGGCTATTTATATAAGCTTTTTGATTTGGTAATTACACCTTTATGAACCTTAATGGCTATATTCATACATGAATTTAGAACACAATGCGCCTGCTTTATGGCCAATTCAGATTATGAAATAATATTAATGTACTTATGTGAATTGTACTTAATTGAGTCATTATTGGTGTATCAAATAATATAAATAAATAATAAATAAACACAATAGAGTCTCATAAATGTGGATGCCAATTATACCTACAATTTCTATTTATGTGATTGAACCCGTTAAAATATACAAAAGTTTACTGACCTTATACATTTAGGCAAAAATTTCCTAAACTCCGTTACGTATTTGTATCGAACATTACCAAAACATACTTAAGTACATTGCATTCGTACTTACGATCGCCTATCAAAATTTCATAAAATCGAACTGGCTGATTTAATACATTATTGATATTATGAGATATAAAAAAAGTCAACGTAGCATTTTCCACACAGGAAGTATGTTGGGCGGTCTCGAACAGCGGATTTATGGCGCCACTTCCCCTTCCGCCCCCCGCAACCCCCTCACATATCATGGATGGTTTTTTAGGTGAAAATGTTGCCATTTAATCGCTCTTTAGTATTACTAAAAATGAAATATCACATACATAAGTGTTGCAAGTATTTGAAGATAACAAAATGGGTGCTGCCTACGCATTCGTTTGATACGTATGTTTTCAAACGTAACGTGATTGTATTTTTATCTTTTAATATCAATGAATGAATAGAATGTCACAATGCTATTTTTATTTTGATACTAGCGGTCCGCCCCGACTTCGCCCGTGGTACATGTTTACGTTTATCGCATATCATAAGAACCATCTTAATAAAAAAAGAATTAACGAAATCGGTTCAGCCGTTCTCGACTTATGCGCTTAGCAAAACATTTTGCGATTCATTTTTATAGTATACATTATAATTGTTTTCAATCCAAAATTACAAGTAAAATAAATAAAGCAAGATTTATTAACATATACACTAGCCTTTTGTCTATGCAGTTGTAAACAGTCTCTTGGCAAATACGAGCAGGCCATGTATGTGCAAATGAGCCCTGTAGTTGTCCCTGATTGGTTGATTGATCATATATGCGTGCAAGTCAATATTACGAACATTATGCCAATGTTAATAGGTAATTTATGATTGAATTGAATAATCCTTGTGATAATTCCGAAAATTAGGACTAATTTTAGTAAAAAAATTATACGAAATTTGTTAAAACATCATTGGCATCTTGGCAATGATGTTTTAACAAATTTAACAAAACAAATCAAATGGCATCATTTAATTCTTCATGTAAGATTATTTAAAAAAATCCAATGCACTCACAATGATTCAACAGATTGACAAAATTTAATTATTTTCCACGAAGTCATACAAAAAAATATATATGTGATAATTAATGCAGCCAATTCATATTCAAATTCAATATTGTAATAAAATTTGCATCTAAACAATATTTCTACTCTACTTAGCGTTGATAACGTTCAAACGAGGCATGAAACATTGCTACATTTCTGTGACATCTTCAGTAAACTTTGTCCACGCTTTGCAATAAAATTACTCTTTAAAATTCCCTTTAAACGCATTTTCAAGTGAAAAGGCAGTCATAGAAAATTCAAGAGGTCTGAAATAAAGTGTTGGAGCGTTGAAACGTATCCAGATGTCAACATAGAGTCGATCGGTCTTGATCCGATGGTAATATTGTTTTGAAATTCTCTTTTATCAGAGATCACCTTTTAAGTACCTGTAGAAACACTCAATATAAAGACAGGACAATGAGACTGAATAACGAATAATACGTCTATTTACTAGAGACATGATGTAAAATGACAAAACATCAAACAGTGTATAAATTGTTTTAACATAAACATAAACAAAGAAAGTCTCCAAGTCTATATTTTTCAGAACGACTTGTACCCATTTCAACTGTTTTCACATACTCAAAGCAGACAGCTTTTAAATAGTAGAGTTATATTACTTTATATCAATATAAATTTAAAAGCAATTTTATAAAGAGTTTATTCAAACATCAACAAAGTTACAAATGAAATAAGTTCACTTTACACGGTCTGCTGAACTGAAACATTTTATATAATATATAACTTCAATGTGCAAAGTCAATGACTCGATAGATAACTATTGTTTGATTTCTCTTTGTCTAATACTTTGATTGAAAATGTTTTAATAAATGTTGAAACAATATCAAAGGATTGTGGATTCATATTTGATATCTTGCTTTAACATATTCTAAAAATAATTTGAATGAAAACGAAATAATTCTCTTTTTAACTTTCTTTAATTTTGCGTCTTAGCATTCATATTCAGGTTCACCTTTTTTCTAAGTGGAGAAATCATTCAAGTACCCACATTACATGGGCATTAAATAATAATAGATTAAGACGCCAGTTAATGACCAACTAGTTCTCGAAGCTTGTTCCTATACACTAGCCGAATCTCCAAGAGAAGAAGTTCTCTTCTATATATACCTGAAACAGTATTGATTTTCCCAAAGCACAGCATACTTCATACATCATAGGCGTAGCGATTCTGTCGACACTCTGACCCAAATGAGCTGCCATTTGGCGCACCGCCCGTCATATCTTCCATCGCTGCATATCAGCCCCCCAAGTTGCTGTTAAAATGATTTCCTATCATAATAAAAGCCAACTCCTTGGAATCTAGCGAATGTCGTATTTAGCGCAGTTTAGGCGTTGCCAAACGCGCTCATTTGTTTTATATTGTAACAGATAATATTGTTTTCTTAGTCACAATATGGGAAATTTTCTATCTACACTTTGAGTAAATAGTTAAATGAATATATTTAATACTTCATACGACTCAAAAATTCTTAAAATAGACTAAGATACATATTATTAATATGACTGTTGCTACAAAAATGGCGTTAAACATGATTATTTTACACAACAAATTACGTGAAATTAAACCGCCCAAATATCATTACATATTTCCCCGCTTATGAAAGTAAATTTAACAAAAGATCCTAAATGCGGGTAGAACTCATTATACTCTCTCAACTAGCTGCGGATTAGATTTCACTCCGGGCTTACCTTTAAAATCAGCGTCAGGTTAATAATTGATTTGCCTATTTTAACAGTTCATTATAAATGTTTTAAATTCCTGCTTCTAATCATTAAAACAAACTGGGATGCGGCAAATGAAGACAAATATTTTATAAAACACATTTTCTAGCTCGGCTTTAACTAGTTTGTATATTTTATCTTCGTACCTAATACTTTACTTTTAACTGAAAATCGTTAAGTATATTTAGTGAGATACGAACAGAGAATTAATAAAACTTTAATGAAATATAATTAATAACAATGAACAACAAAAAATTTTCTAAGTACCTAAACATAAAATGTAATCCATTCATTATCTTTAAATATAAACACTGGGAATGAAAGTGTTTAAATATCACAGACATTTATTCAACGAAAACTTATTTAATATAAACAGAAGTAAGGAAGTTATTGTTAATATTGGTATCCCTTGAGCTTCTAACCGAAATCAAAGTTAATTTGGAGAAATCTCAATTTTCCGAATGGATAGTTTAAACATCTGCTTCATAATTTTGATATAATGAATATTATCTTTGCTATAATACTTGCTTTTCGTATTAACATGAGTTACAAAGAATAAAATATTTTCTAATTATTATTACATCATAATGTGAAATGAGAATAAACACACATTAATTAGAATCTGTACTTAATTGACGAAATTAAATCAAAAATCTTTTTTTTTATATCTCTCTAATCGAAATGCTTATGGCGAGCTAATTTTAACCTAAAAAGACTATTAAACTTAACTCTAACGTTGATACAAACCCACTTCCTTCGTCTAGACCACTAAAACATTCAATGTTTCCAAGTATATCAGATCGATACGAGCTTTGATAAATTACTGGCCTTTGGCCATTTGCCAATACGCTATTTATTAAGTAACATAACATATAACTTCTTATTTGAACTTTCTATTGGTATACTTAATGACGGCTAGCTTCTTGGCTTTAATGGATTACATTTTAGCTGAAGAACTACTATGTATAGAATGTTTATTATGCCTAGTTTTTGATGCGAAATAAATCAATATAGAGTGTGGTCATTTTTTTTTCATTCTATAAATTTTCCTTTAATCCATTCTTCATTAAATTATACTGTTTTTGTTACCATAGTAAATGATAAATGGAAACACGGATTTTGTTTTCATGCAGTTCTATAATTAATGTCATAGGACATATATAGAAAGTATTCAAAATGTAAAAAAATGGTACCTACATTTTATAAAACACGTCGTTAATTACAATACTTAAAGGGTTAAGGATATTTCGCTTATAAATCGCAACAAAGCAGTCGGGATGCTATTATGCTTATATAAACACTGCCGTGCAGCGATTTGCAATGTTTGTCTCTTTAACGAAATCCCAGCAGAGTAAACTTTCGACTGCAGGTCTCATTACAAACGCTTATTAAGCGCCTTTCCCGTAAGTCGGGAATGGTGATAAAAACGGGCTATTTATTATCATTACATAGCGCATACTAGCTAAAATCCATCGGTGTTTGCATTAAAATTTATTGGTTTGTATCGACGGAGTTCAATGTTATTGGTTACCTTTAATAAACATCTGTAATATTACAACTTAAACTTTTTAAATGTACATTTGCTATGCGCAGTCAGGTTAATTAGTATTTGCATTTAAATATAAATATTGGTATGTATCGATAGAGTTCAATGTTTTTAGTTACCATTATTGCCTTCAATATAAAAACAATCCAATGAAGGCATATTAGTCAGCTCGTTTTTAAATTTACGTCTTCTAAATGCAGTCAGGTTTTACTTTTATATTTTTTAATAGCTAATTTTTAATTTTCTTTAATCCCCGATAGTTTGACATAAGACCTATTCTACCTTCATTTGTCATTTCTTGCCTTCTCTACCATAGTAGAGCAAAGCTTTCATTCATAACTTGGTACAATATAATATCATTATTTTTAGTAATATGCAGATTACATCTCCAAACAATTACTTACCTTAAAATGTGTTAACCGATCACAACCAAACAACTACAGCTTAATATATCACGTAGCATTAACACGTTCTAAGTCTATATTCAGCAATATTTATTTAGGCAAATAAATCGCGTCAAGCGCGAAGCTGTTCGTATGCAGGAAATTAAAATCCGCGTCAGCTGCGAATAATGAGACCGACATTACTCACCTGCGAGATTTCTTACTAAATTAACAACGATTTAGAAATGGGAATGAATTTTTCATGTTTCTACGTACGCGCGAGAATTTTATTTCAGCCGCGCTGAATTGATCAGAAAACTTAAGTAAAATCCATTTATTGAATATTTTTACGTGTGACACACTTTGGTGGATAAAAGCAACATCACATTGTGAAATTCATAATTTCCAAGAAGATTTTAAAAAGGATACGTACGATTAATCGATATATTTTTTTACTGTAATTCAATTTCACTTTTGATGTAGATATAATATATTAGCACATTTTTAAATCGTACGTGGATTAAACTGAATCAAGTGTAAAGCCGAAGCATAGTCCTAGCTATATGTTACTGATAAAACACAAGTTTAATATTTTTCTAGAACATTCCACGATAAATATTTAGGCGCAACACCAAAACCTCGGTAAACGGCGTCACAGAAATATATAGCCGACATAAAGAAGATTATATAACGTAACATTAATTTTATAGCCCTAACATAATGTTATGGTCCCACGGCACATATTATGTGCCCACCGTTCGTTATAAAATATTACATGTTCATACATATCCAAATGCAAAATTTCATTTGCGATATTACATAGTGAAATTATATTTGCAATTCGCTTTAAATCAACAGTGAAACACAATCACTATTCATGTTTCAATATTATATTGTGATATTTAATAAACAAGCGTGAATGAAAATTCATATTACTGTCTCTTACCAAGCAATTGAAATAAAATTGCCATAGCAATCTATTAGGTATATATGGCATATAAACTGCCACATCTAATTGGTGAATAATATAATGAAAAGAAGAAAGTACCTACTGTATTTTACCTTACTCAATGCTCAATCCATGTCTTCACAGTGTCATTTCATTTTGGCAAGATAGGTATAACACCTTCATTTGACCTAGTTTGTGCTATGCTAAAGAAAACGCCTTATTTTGACTGCACTAGGCCCACTATTCTCTCTTTACCATTATTACAAGGTAAGAAAATTCATTGAATTCACAATACTTATTCATTTCTTAAAACTGTGGTCTTTCCCAACATTTCCTTGAGTAGTTTATAATATCATTCAAAGTCACACATAAAATTGCATAAAATCGACAAAAGTGAATGAGAGTATAATAAGCGAGTGAACTTTAACTTTGAATCAAATTAAAAAATACTACGAATAAAACGCTATATATCTTATCTTAGTCATGGACAAAGACTGACCTATATTTGCTTCTAAAGAAGAGAGATCAGAAAGAACTCGAAGAACATTAAAAGTAGGCTTAAATCTTTGCCTGTAGGTGACTGCACATTTGTACGTTTTTATGAAATCTCAATAAGTACAAAAGACAAACTTGAATCGGCAGATTTAAACTTGCAAGACTCAATCTATTGAAGTGAAAAACTGTTTAAAGGAAAATGTGTTCTATAATGCTGTATCGCATAGTGCAAAGTGGCTTGGTGAATGGTGTCGAGGGGCGGGCGGGGGGTACAAGAGAGTTGTCATTCGCAGAGACTTCAGGCGCAGACTGGAGTTACACAACTTGTCACCAAGCTTTATCTCGTTTTAGCTTTTTTAATAGTTTGCTCTAGATATAAAATCGATCCATTTAATTCACAGTTAAAGTTACTTTTACTAGTAATTCAATCTTGTTTACCGTATTGGATCTGTTTCTTTGTGTTATATTTTATTCAGTACTTACTCTAACAATTATGACTGTAGGTAAAGGGATTATTAATGGCGTAAGTTTACACGTGTAATTGCACTAAAATTACAATAAAACATAATCTATACCTACATATTTTATTTGATTTTTTTTATTCATTAAAATACTAATTTATATCAAAGAAGATAAACACTCCTGTAAAATAAGAATCATACCTGAAAAGGGCCGCACAAAATAAAAAAAAATCCAAAGTATTTATTGCAAGACATAATCCGTAACATCATAATATGAAACCTTAACTAACTTCAGGCAAGGACCAACACAATTTCGTATTTATAATGTCTGTAACTTAGTACTGGCAACAAAACCTGGTCTCTGAATAGACATCATTAGAAGTGAAATCAACGTTTAGCGTTGCTTTGTACACCGCCTTCTGCAGTTAGTAAGCTAGGCTTAACAGCTCACAGATTATAACCAGCTTGAAAAGTCTGATACCAGATCAGTTACGAACTAAGTACATGGATGTAAAGTCTAACAAAGAATATATAACTTACGCTTAATATATTAGAAAGTAGATCAATGTCAAGGCTGGTATAAAATTAAAATTTTAATTATTAGCAGCTGTTGAGATTAATAAGGTCACACGAGCTCCTGGTTTTAGTAGGAACCTTGTAAAATAGTAAAATTTTGTTAAAGATGATATTAAATATAAAAGGTGTCATTATTGGGCAGTGTGTGACCTAATTAGGCTTACCTTTTAGTAGCTAAATATAAAACTTTGTTTACCTTTTCTAGAACTTTATACATGAAATAATTTATATAAGCTAAGTTTTTATCTCTATCTTCGTTTTACTTTTGAAACTTCACCAATAGGCTTAAATATCTTAACTCTAACATCATATACAATCAATATTGTAAATAATAAGCAAATAAAATACATCAGAAATACGTTTACCCCGATATCTAAATCACCAATATCAAATATTGATTCTCAATTTGAATCTTATCATCACATTTTCCTTGTATCTCTGAAAACAGCATTCAATTGTCAACACAAGATCCATAAATAACCGCTAATAAAAAGAAACCGCAGTTCACACACAAGATTTCACTCTAATGGTATCAAATGTACGTCAAGCCATTTAGCAGAATCTATAATAGCATTGGAGAGCTCGAACAAAGGTTTTGTAGTGTGTAGGTAAGATTAATCGACGGTACTCGGCGGCCTGCGCCGGAAAAGCATCCATATCTGTCCAATAGCAACCATTTTGCGCTTCCGTTCAACAGTAAATATGTATTTGCTTTAGAAAACGCGGTGACAAAACTCAGCATTTTAATGGCGGGAGCCCAGCTCGCTCGTTGGTACCATTTGCCTTACTTTGGAAAATATTATACGTAATTATTGGCTACTATAGAATTATTTATCTTAAAGTAAATATTATCGATATGTGCATTGCAGTACACACACAATAATATAATATGATATACCATGAATTCAAAGCGATTAAATTGGTGAGACAAGATATAAAGTCCTATTCTGAAACGCAAAAATGCAACTAAATAAGATTTTCAACAATATAACCACTTAAGGGTTGAGGCGGTGCAGTGGTGCACGGGAAATTAAATCAGTGCCACCTTACTTACTTGCATAATCCGGCTACATTCGCATTTTACGGTTTAAGAAGCTCTTCTTTAAGTGCCTGTCAAAGCTTTTAGGTTTCCATTGCATAGACGTTGCTGTTGCCAAAATTAGTTCTGGGAAATCTACGGAGAATTGAATTGATACTCTTAGAATTATTTCATGGCAACAATTCTTTTTAACTACTTATTAGGAATTGGAAGTGAGCTTTCTGTAAGATATCGTTATAAAATATAGCATATTCACGTTTACCTGAAAGTATTTAGAAGGAAAAATAGACCCATAACTTAACAACTTACTTCACATAACAATTAATGCTGTAATCAATTCATCTTTTATCAGGCAGTAATATATTATACATAAATAAATGATAAAAGATGTTCATTTCATAGCAGAAGTACCGTTCTATCGATGATTGGTAAAAACTCGGTTCCACACAACAATAGAGCATCACAAAAGATCACTTGACATCGTATCACGTGGAGAGTATCAACTCGTTAGACCTTGTAAAATGCAAGCTATTTATATTCAAGTGATCTGTTTTCATAATTCTATCAGAATTTCTTAGTCGATGCTCCTTTTGTGCGCTGCTTTCAATATATTTAAGGATTAATTTATGTTCAAAGGGCCCCGTTTATCGACATAGCCTACTTTCTCCCGACCCCTATCTATGAGTTAGAGCTTAGACGCACTTTTTTTTTTTTAATAATCGTTTTATTCTATATCTAGGCACTGAGTTGTCAATGAACTAGAGAGGCTTTATTGACATAATAGAGTCTTTACAAGTGTTTGAAATTAATATTTAGAAGTTTTTCACGAATTCAATTTCTAATATTGCGTTTCCCAAGCATAGAAATATGAGTAAAATATGCCGTTTGCATATATTCTGTGGCACCGTACCATTCACGAACTAATCCGAATTGAAAAGAAAAACAAATTTGGACCGCCCCAATAAACTTGTAAAAGTGATGCAGAACGTTAGCATATCTAAGCTTGAATACAAATAACGTATGATGTATCATGAACGTTTTTTCAAAATGATCGTTACCCATATGTCACACAAAGACGTGCCTCATTGAAAGTAGAAAATTGGCCCAGTCACGTTTAGAATCAGTAAAGAGCATAACAATAGTAAAATTTCGGGGACGCAGCAAATTTTTCCTTGTATTGTGTAGGGTGATAAGATACGAGAGTCGTTGAACTGTGAATGGGTGTGACCATTAGAGTTAACGAGCTAAGGTAACGGGGACAAAATCTCATGACAATGCCCATGCGATCTTACATGGCGTATGTGACGCCTCATGGTGACACGTGGAAATTATAATGGAGTGAATTCAACTGCTTTTGTGGTGCTAATCAAAATAAATGTTGTAACAATAAACACTGTTTTATATAAACATTGATAAATCGAGTTAAAGTTACGATTGTGAGCGCGGACAGAATAATATTTACTATAAATTACTGGTTGACTATTACGAGTTTACTAAAAATATTATCAGAAAACACACTAATAACACGAATGAATTTAAAAACAACAAGCAATTTAAACTGAACAAATCCTAATTACATTTCAGCGCAAAACTGTTTATTTTATAAAAGTAGGTACACCTAAAAATGTACGAGAGAAAATGTTTCATAAATTTTAACAGTTGCTGAATAAACAAAGATATCATGGTGGTGTTTGTTTGAATGACACGCGTATTTTTCAATCGGAACATCACGAAAGAGAATAAATAAAACTATGAATTAAAACATTTCGAGGCTGGGGTTTTGGAAAACTCTCATGGCTTTAAATGTTGACCGGCGCGTTTCGGATCAATCAAAACGCAACTTTTCGATGGATAGAAACCGATCAATGCTGCGTCTGAATTACTCACTTGGTGTAATAGATTTTAATGTATATTTTATTTAGTGTGTATAAAGTTTCATAACATAATTACGTTTCGGTACAAATGAAGAAGATATTATGTTTTGTTACCCTGTGTCTATACGCTAGTTTATTATTCAATAGTCAACACCTTATATTTCTAGGTAATAAAAAATAATATCCCGAACCTTCTATTTTCCTTATCCATTTCCATTCACATCTGAATTTAATACGATAACATTTCTTCAAATTACACATCACAAAGTACTAAAATCACAAACGCCTTGCACAATTAGAAGGAACTATTTGTTTAAGCAAGCCCACGACTGCAACAGTTCTTGTAATGAAGATAGATGACTTCTTACCCCGCTTTTTGTTTAGCTACTAACAAGATTTTACAACTTTTAACTCATTGCTTTGTTGTGAGACAAATTGATTTTCAATTCTGGTACAAGAGAATACAAGAACTTTTTTATTGTTTTAAAGATAGCGAACATACGTCTATTTACTTATTAGTATGTATTTCATACATTTGTTATTAATATTACTAGATAATTCTTTTAAAATTGTGTATTAGACCGCGTTAACAAGAAAGAAACAATATAAATTCACAAAAGATTCGAGTGTTCTTACAAAGCACAAAAAACTAACCAAACTGAAGCAAATATATCATTGATCTAACTCTCGGAATGCATTTCATCTATATTACAAATCTTTAAAAACTCTATCATGAAACTTGAATCGCATAAAAAGTAAGGATAAGATCCAAGTTCGACCATTTTCTTCTATGAAAGCCTGTTTTTTCCAGCCATTACGATAAAAAAGGAAGTTATACTTGTTCAGTAATAGTTATTGTGGTTTGGAATCTGGTACTTTTGAATACAACGCGTTGTTCGGGCCCGTCGTTTGTTTTGACGATAATTCGCTTTGTAATGGGGTACTTATATACTTTATTTTAGAGCGAATAGCTGGATCATTATGTGACTTTATGTGACGTAAATAGGTTCTGCGGTAGGCACCTTCGGTCGATTTTACTGGAGAAAAAAATAATAATATTTAGATAATTTCTATCCAAAATGATTTCTTAATAAAGGAACATTAGCAAATACATAATGCTCTCTGCTACTTCTTTCGTTGATATTTGCATGAACAGAAAACGCATAAGACGTATGAATTAAGCACACATCAAATCTTTGCGCATTCTTTATATCTGATTATTGGTATGCAAGTAAAGTAGAGCTTACAAAATCTAACATACGAACGTGGCAGACACACACACTGGTTAAAAAGCAAAGGCAAAACAATCACTTAATATAAAACAATTGGCCAAAAACGAAAAAGCTCTCCCAAGACCAGCATATTCTTCATACTCAAACTCCCAAGTACTCTTCTATAATTTATATTCAGGTGCAACTTCTTACCAACAGGTGATACTCTAAAGTATAAACTACGATATGCATCACACCAAGAAGGAGGTAATTTTTCAAGTTAAGTCTTGTGGAATTAACCTGTCGTAGCAGCTGCAGGGAAGTCTAGACTGATGCATGCTATAACGCAAATCAACTTAGCCTTTGTAGGTCACCTAGTAACTTAGAACTCCCAAAGGAAAGAGCTTGTTTCACACTCTTATATTAAATTCAGTGCACATTCATTCTCGTGAATTATTTAAGAGTTACTTTATGATATTACGTTTAGTATTCTACCCAGTATTAGATTGGCGTTCTTGTTAGGGCCGATTTTTCAATGCTTGGATAAAACTTATTCGTCGAATAATGTATAAAACTACCATTTTAAAAACGTATTCTAATTGCCCGTATTTGACAGTTTACGTGACATTTTAATATTATCGTGTAGGTAATACTTTATTGGACGGATAAGTTTTATCCAAGCATTGAAAAATCGGCCCTTAGTGGAATAAGGCTTTGTTTTGAACTAACTGAATCACAATACATATTTAAAGCTTGATTTAAACTCCAACTATTTCGATATATAATTTAATATGAATTTCAACAGATTTAATTTTGGTTATTAAAATGTAACCAAACAATTACAATACCGATTACAATAACTCTTAACCACAATCCAACACGGAAACTACATATACGTACATGAAATATGATATAATATGTATTGCCTAAAAATATAATCGGATTACTGTAGCGAAAATGAATCGATGCATATAAGGTAATTAAATGGGCATAATTTGGTTCAAATTTACTCAATACATATACATAAAAACACACATATAAATCTATTGTATACGTTCCTAATAAACAATGTAACGTAGAGAGCAAACAATTTCAAATAACTACAGAGATAAAAAGCTTAACAACTGGCCATCTTATCAATCTGGACTGGATTGGAAGTTGTAAGCCGCGGACCGACTTGGAGTTTTTAACTTCGTTTGCTGACAGATTATACCGTTCTATGAACATTTCGACTTATATTTGTTTTGTCGAAAAATAAATCACGTTTTTTTATGTGGGGTTGATAAAACATGGACGATCGTTATTATAATCAATATTTTTACGAAGTTTTATATTTAACAATTAGTTATTTTATATACGAATATACTAATATAAAAATTGGTGACTATAAATATCAGTGTAAAGAATATAAAAGTAATAATAAATAGAGCGTTAGCGTTAGATGTTTGCACCTAACTAACTGTTTTATATGACCACATGCAAGATTAATTTCAAGAATTATAACTCCATTTTATTATTTCTTAAAACATCAACATAATATATTTGATTAAAAGCAAAACCCCACATGCATTCAAAAAGACAACCACCTAAATCCTTATTCAACATTACTCCTTTGAAAAATAACAGTAAATTTAATATCGTAGGTATAAAAATAAGAAAGCCACAGCCTCTCACCGCCAGCTGTGCCGTGCTCCACTAATGAATTCACTCTAATTAGATTTTTTAATGTCCCCTCTGAGGTCGATTCTGTGTCGCTTCACTTTATTATGACGCATCGTATTATATTATTTATTGCCTTTTATCACTCCTACGCCCTTTATAACAATTGGGTTTTTTGTACAGACCCTCATTTGCAAACCTACATATTGATTTATGTGGAATTATATGTATGTACATTGTAAAGGCAAAGCTTTAAGGCTCATTTGGGTATTGGCGTTTGCTCTATAAATAGATTTAATGAAAAGGTGTTTTTTATACGTTTGAAGTATAATTTATAATGATTGAATCCGTACGTTAATAATAATCGTACATAAAACTAATTTATATGAACCAATATGCTCAAAAACGAAATAAAGAGATATCAATGTTTATATAATAATGTAATTCCATTAGCATTGCTATTTATTTTGTCCACCCAGGTGTAACAATCAAAAGATTGCGGCAGTAAACGAAACATTTAATTTCAGTTTCTTAGAAATAAACAAATCTAACAGCGGATAAATTAGGCGAATTGAATGAAAAACTAAATTGAAAATTTGGGCTAACTAAAGCAATTTATAATTATTGTACATTTAATATAACAAGTATTTTTTCATTATGTAATTTTTGGAGAATAAAATGAACGAGGGTGAAATTTTAATCTAAATACTCCGAAACGCAGTATTCCATTAATTCGATCAAATTAAAAATGACACAAAATTTTGCTCTATTAAGTATTTGGATGAACGGTACACGAAATATAAAACGCTAAAAATTGAAAAATTATGACCTACATAAATTAAAGCGTATTTTAAATTGCTTATAATCATAATTATACGAGTTTTACGCCATTGGCAATTAAAATCATAACTTGGTCTCCCGCAACTTGGGGATGCAAATTAAAAACAGGAAAAAGCAATAACTCTAAATTCTGTTTATATTCTGCCTTTAAACATGAAAAATAGTAATTGCAAAATAATATAAAA
Organism: Colias nastes; assembly: GCA_907164665.1. Lineage (NCBI taxonomy): Eukaryota > Metazoa > Arthropoda > Insecta > Lepidoptera > Pieridae > Colias > Colias nastes. The sequence goes on along the minus strand of CAJQZM010029170.1, from coordinate 3,591 downwards.
TACATGCTGACGTTTTGCCAGGTCACACTTAGGACTTTATTGGGGTATAAAAATAGTAGAACCTCAGCCCTACCACAAAAATATATTAAAATCGGTCAAGCCATTTCCGAGGATTTTATTATACTAGCAGATGTGCCCCGCGGTTTTACCCGTATTTCTCCTATTGGTCTTAGCGTGATGATAAAATATAACCTATGGCTTTCCTCGATAAATGGGCTATCTAACACTGAAATAATTTTTCAAATTGGCCCCGTAGTTAATGATATTAGCGCGTTCAACCAACCAAACTCTTGGTTGATCAAACAAACTCTTCAACTTATTAGAATAGATTATATAAGATATATTCGCATGACACCGTCGAAATATTATCGCAAAGGAATCCTCCGACATAATCTGTGATGCCATAGTAAGTTAGGGTGTTAGATAGTTTACTGATATCGCTGGAAGCCGCAGAACTATCCGATAGACGCCTTGACCCACTTCCTAGAAGTCTTATAACTGACCCGACGGAATGTTATAGAAGACATTACAACCTTTGTTATAGCAAATCCATTGAATGTTGAACGCAATTATCATTTCCTGGAAGTTAATAGAGATATTGGAAGTTTCATATCTATATTTTCTCAATATTTAAGTACAAATTCAATTACCAAAACTATTATATAGTAAATTGAACGGCTTTATGGACAATGGCTCAACACTATTCATTCAATTAACTACAATGTATATAAAAATTTATACAACAACCCATTTTTTTATTTATCACACATAACAATAATAAATTTCAATTTAAAACGGTACGTAATCAAATATGAAAAGTCCCAGGCCGAATCTCTCTAGAAAACACCACAGTTAAAAATGTAGCCAATCATATTAATAACTAAGAATCGCGATTCTATTTAAAGGTCAGAATCAATGATAGCAAATATCTATTTACATCACGTAAAAGTCTACAATCTACGGAGAACACTTTGACGTCTCAAGTTCATTTCATACTTCGATATTGAGTTTTATGAATACTTTTACACGCACTATTGGTTCTCTTGTAAAGTACGAGATATTAAACTTGCTGAATTGACTGTAAAATCCGTCTGAAAAGATATTATCATAATTGTTTTTAGATCCTCTTATTATTGACTGCAATATTATATGATTAATTTTTTGAATAACCTTAATATAGAGTTATAAAGTAAATAAGATTAAGTTATTCTAATAGGCATTGAATGTTTTGTACACAGGAAGATGAAAAATTGAATGATTAAAAATTTTAAACATGCTCATTCATTTCAAAAATATTTTCACTATTATTGGCCTCATAGACAATAAAAAAGAGCATGTTAGTAATCTAATAAATTTAATAGTAATTTTATTACCAGATATTACCATAAATTCATACAATCTAAACCTACCCAACAATTATAATTAATCACATACAAACACTAATACAAAATTATCATTTATAAGTAGATTTCATTCGCAAATTCGGTCACCAACGAGGTTACACGATCATGTAGCTAATTACATAATGCTGAATGATAGGTAATGTTCGCTTATTATGATAATTGGCACTGTCATAATTATTACATTTTGGCCATGTACATTTCAATGATGTACCACCACCACTATAACAACGTTATAAATAATATACCGTTTGTATAATATGCTTTGGCTTATTTCAAAATTAATTTAATGGATTTAAAGGTTAAAAAAAGAAAGCGGTTTTCTGCTCTATCTCTCTCGATTCTCTAGGGACATTAAAAAAAGAGAAGTTCATCATTCAAAATGTATTATTACTATAGTATGTATTATTTCATCGTTACACAAAGCCTTTAGATACAATTTCTACAACAAATACAATGTTAACAAGACACCTCACAAATAAAATTTATCACTAATACAATTTATTACGGTTAAGGATTATAACAACTTTTCAGTGTGAACATTAAAGGCTAAAAATTAAATAGATTTCAGTACACATATAATGCAATAGATCCTAGATATAGTCATAAAAGTAAGCGTTATCATAACGCTCAAAAGTAGTTAAGATACAAATTGCTACTGACTCCGCAATGGAAATGTAAATTTTTCCTCGCCTCTAGAATAACGTAACAGTATATTAATGAGATAAAATCGAAAACTTTAACGTGGCTTTTAACATAATTGGTATCATATACCTGAGTTAAACCGCAACTAGTCGAAGTAGTTTTACAATTAAAACTTTATAATTGTGCAACTCAATTATACCGCTTTGTGTATGTGTAAAGATAAAAATGAATACTTTATTTTTCATATAAACGATTGCTAAGAAAATGTTTAGTAAAATAACGATTGGTGCGGTTAAGGATTGTGTGAACTTCGACTCTTTTCACGGTTAAACCTGTATCAAAAAATGAAGCCCACGAATCTTTGATAAATTAAACCTAGACTTGTATCTCTTTTTATTTAATTTTATTTAATATAAATGATAAATGATAATTATCCCTTTATTGTCTATATTACGTAATTATATAATGTAGATTACTGTTTTCATTAAGAAATATATCTGATATCTTATTTTTATTATTTATTTCATGATATCTATCATCTATCATCAATACATATAATAAAATTCTAGAAAAGTGGTGTCTGTACAATGAAAATATGTAAAAAAAAATTAGCAGGGGTTATTATTAAATCGATCCCAAACCCAAAACTGTAGTTAAAAAAAATTTTGTCTGTTTGTCTGTTTGTCTGTTTGTCTGTATGTTTGAACACGCTAATCTCAGAAACGGCTTATCCGATTTCGATGCGGTTTTCACTAATATATTGTGGTAATCTTCATTTAACATTTAGTGTTTATTTCATGTCAATCGGTTCATAAAATATAAAAAAGTTATGACCATTTAAGTACTCACGGCGAACATTTGCTAAGGCATTCTATGGTACACTATACAGTGTACGATAAAACGTAAGTTATCTGTTATACGCTACAGTTAGGTATGTCCAAGTGATCATATCGAAAGTCCCCAAGGGTGGGGGGGTAAACTGAGGTAGTAGGGGGGAGGGGTCAAATTAAAATTATACTTATTTCTAGGTAAATTTTATACATAAAATGTCCTTTAAATTATGTCGTATTATATTTTTAACCCCCGATGCAAAAATATGGGTGATAAGTGTTTGACCGCTGTGTGTGTGTGTGTGTTTGTGCCACCGTAGCTCGCTAGCAGGTAATCCGAATTAGATGATGTTTTTTTGTTAGGCAGCATATTTTCCGACGCTGGTTCTTAAATAAACTGTATCAAAATCGGTTCATCCATTTATTGTACCTAGGTATATAGGGGTAAAAGTGGGAATGAAAATAACTAAAGTTGTCGAATATACTTAAGTGATATATTAAATGAAAGTGAACGATCTATCAGTAAAAATAAGTCAAATTTTATCAAAATCGGTTCATCCATTTACTTGATATAGGTATAAAAGTGGTAGGTAATAAAAAAAGTGAATTTTGACTCAAGTGACATGAAATGAAAGGGCATGACGTGTAAAGTATAATTAGACATATTTAATCAAAATCGGTTCATCCATTTACTATACCTATATATAGGTATAAGT